>JAZHYW010017231.1:0-23772 GCA_037355805.1 Ixodes ricinus
AACGCCTCGCAACGTAACGCGTCCCGGCGCGCGCCAGCGAAGCTCACGTCGAGGAGAGCTGTTTATACTCCGACGAAACGTCGACGGGCGCGCGCTCCCGATCGCGTTGCGTGACGTTGCTGCGAAAGGAGAGTTTATACTCCGAACACAAGTGGAACGCCTCGCCACGTAACGCGCCTCGGCGCGCGCCGGCGAAGCTCACGTCGAGGTAGGCGCTGCTCGAATCTCGGCGTTGGCCGACGACGGTCGTCACCCAGAATTCCTCGCGCGAGCGGCAGTCGGAAAGAAAATGGCGAACGGAGGTGCCGCGGAGTGCGAACCGAGCGATCTGACGACGGACGAGGTTGAGCGGCTCATTGAAGCGGTGAGAGAGCGCGAGTGTCTTTACGACATCGGTTCTCTCGAGTACAGGGATTCCAAGCGAAAAAAGAACGCATGGGAGTCCGTGCGCATTGCCTGCGGCATGAAGCCCGGTAAGTTGACTAGGGTGCCTTCATGTGCGCTTTGCTTGGGGTGATAACATCTGGCCATTTTTTTTCGAACGCGTATTTTTATTTTTTTTTTGTGTTGAAGCGCGTGAAAGAGCGTGTCCCTGCACGCGCTCGCGGCGCTGACTGTGCTGACGACATGACTATTTTTGTTTCCTGTGATTTCTCTTGTACTTTTCACCTGTGAGCAGCGTGCTGTCGGCATCGGCGTGAGCTACAAGCAAACGATGGCATCACCCAAACAGAAAGACATTGAGGCGCTCTAGGACTTCAAACAGAAAAGCAGTGCAAGCATCTTAACTGACTTGGCAACTTGTTCAGCATTTTATATTTGCATTAGGTCTGCATATATGACAGAACTGAATTTAAAATACTTATTTCAGGTGAGGACGCACAAAAAGCGTGGAAGCGTGTGCGCGACAGGTATGTTCGGGAGGTCCGCGCCATTGAAGCTGCCACAAGGAGTGGCAGTGGCTTCGTCCGGAAAAAACAATGGGCCTTCCTGGAAATGATGTCGTTTTACGAGAGACATATCCGACCCAGGAAGTATGTAAACAAAACTTGCAGTCCTCCTTTGCTGTCTAACTAAATTTCTCTCCCATATGTTAATCCCACTTGCAGGGCAACCACAAACGTAAAGGCACCACCTGTGGGTGACACAGCACAGTGTCTATTAATGGAAATGATGGAATCTTCTCCTGACGACTCGACCATTCCCACTGACTTCGAGCCTGCCCAAGAAGAGCTGCAGTGCAGCCCTGAGGCTCCTGTCGCAGCCACACCGTCCACCTCGGGTGAATCAACTTCAAGCACGTCGAGGAGGTCATCAGGCCAGTCACAGAGGTGCCCAGGACCCCCCCATTCTGCACGCAGAAGGGAGGCTGACACAATGGAGAAAGAACTTTTAAATCATTTAAGGAGTAAAATGACACAAAACGAGGCGTTTGCCTACTCTGTAGCACAATCTCTGGATCGTTGGGACGAGGTCACAAGTGCCCAATTCAGGGCTTGTGTAATGCAGATGGTGTATGAATATGAATGTAAATTTCAGCAGAAATAAAACGCCCCGACCTTTGTGCATCTGAGGGCACACGTGTCCACTCATGTCTTGATACTCTACACATTCTGTTAATAAGAACTACATTTTCGAAGAGCAATCTCTGCTTATGCAAGTCTACCACATCGTTAGAGGAAAACATAATCTGTGAAGCAGTCTATGTTAATCTGAATGTTATTAATTCTGTAGTGCAAGACTTCAGAGTTAGTTCTTGGAGGCAAGCTGCAGGGATGCTTATCACATAAAATAGCTTCAAAGAACACCTACAGATGTTCTGCAAATTTACCCCAAGCGCCAAGGCAGCGGCTTGGAATGTAGGTACACACGAATGTAGACGCTAGCTTGCGCAGCGAGTGTACCTACAAACCCGGCATGATCTTTGGTGGTTGTGCAAATTAGCAAAAGGTCTAGCGCACATAATAGCATCATCTGCTACTCAGACACACAGCCTGCACTAATACCGTTAATCAAACATGCTTTCTACCCATTACCTTCGCTTCGTGGGTGGCACGCATTGCTCAAAACCTGTTTATATTTCCGACAGAAATGCGATTAGAAAAGCAGGCTTATCGAAAGCACATCTAGATAGTTATTTTACACCTCTGTCGTGTAAATGAAAAGATGAAACCCGACTTTTGTAATTAACACGCAAGCTGTCCTATTTTCGAAGTGAGCGACGCTACATTCCTGCGGGTTCACTTAATGAGAAGCCAATCATTTGGCATGCGTGCCAGTGTCTACAGTGGCAAGCGAAAAACATGGATGGCCAATATTCCTCGCTAGCTGGAATTACCTCGCTCTGCCCTGTACAACGAAATTCACCAAGGTAGGCAGGTAAGCTCTTTGAAGGTGAAAACAACGAGGGGTTGCAAAATATATTTTGCAGGTCAACACTGTTAAGCAAGCAGAGCAGAGAAAATATATACAATTTATTTGCAAGGAAAGGAAAACATTGAACAACATTTATAACAACCTAGTGTCGTCGTCTACTGCCTCGTCACTATGTCGTGTTGCCACGGGATGGCTCCCCTAGGGGAGATGAAGTGGTCTGCCAGCTGGTCCCTGATGCCGATTGCTGCTGGGCTGCTGTTGCCACCTAGGCTCTTGTTGACACCAACATTCAAAATGTCAGCTCGCCACTGACCATCCACACGGGCACCCCTCCTTTCACTGTCAGCATATCCAGGAGGGCAGTAGGCTTCATCCCGTGTCAGGAAGTTGTGGAGGCAGACTCCCGCTTTTATCATGTTTTCACAGTGCTCAACAGTGCCATGCATTGGAGCCAGAAACGCACGCCAGCGAGACACAAGAATTCCAAAGGCGTTTTCTACGGTACGCCTGCCCCGGGAGAGCCTGTAGTTGAAGATCTTTTTTCGGTAGTCCAAGCCTCTTCCGGGGAAAGGGCGCATGAGATATGTCTTCAACGGGAAGGCTTCATCCCCCAGGAGGCACAGAGGTGGTGCAGGCTGTGCGATTACGGGGATCTGGAGGGTGTTGGCAGCTAACGCCTTTCCGAGGTTAGACTCTCTCAACACACCGCCATCGGACTGGTGCCCGGCAGCCCCAATGTCAACCAGTCGAAACTTGTAGTGGGCGTCAACAACAGCCAGCAGCACCATCGAGTAGAATTTCTTGTAGTTGTGGAATATTGAGCCAGAGTTTGATGGGCACCTTATCGCAAAGTGCTTGCCATCTATTGATCCAATGGCGTTAGGAAAGTTCCACTTGACGCAGAACTCCCTCCGGATCTCTTCCCACTGTTGTGATGTGGGTGGCTGCAGCACTAACGGGGAGAGGCAGTCCCAGATGGCTGGCAGCGTTTCCTGGAGGATCCCTGATAATGTTGTTTTATGCATCCGGTAACTTATGGCCACATGGCCCAGAGATCCTGGTGATGCAAGGAACCTATAAATGTGAAAAAAAAGAATGTGAGATTTAGTGCCAAACTCAGAGCAACTTTTTGGTCAGTCATTTCCACTGTCTGTGACCACGTGTTGAGAACGACCTACGAGAGTACTCCGTCAGACTTATATTGCTATACACGCAATATGTAAATATGTATACTAAATGTGTCTGACTGACGCTCTACGGTGTTTTCAAATAGTTTCTACTCTAAAGACTAAAATCGCCCGCAAAAATCAGAGAATCGGCGCATGAAATAGAAATTTACCTCGAATATGGGTTTTACTGACCAGATTTACTCATTAAAAATTTAAGTCTCAATTCAAGTACAAAAAATTAAAAAAAACAAGAATGCCCGATGTTTTCAAATGGGTCAGCTTTTTTATTTAGTAAAATATGTGTTCGATGTAGTAAGTGTTACACTGATACGTTGATCCGCTTATTTATGAGTGTCTCAAAATAAAGTTACAAGCTAGTACTAATGGCCCGTCAAACATCAGCAACTGAACCTATCAAGTTGAAACTTATCTCGAATACATACTTCACTAGTCCACTATTACAAATTCAAGTCTCTATTTAAAGTACGCAAAAATAAAAAAAAACTGTCCCATTTGAGGCTTTTTCTTTTTCTTTCTTGGAGTTCAGACTTAAAATTTGAATGCGTACATTTAACCAGTAAAAGAAGCATTTGAGGTAAGTTTCTAGTCGAAACGTCGCGTCCCTGACTTTTGGTGGCGATTTTAGAGCCCAAACTTCATTTTGAAACGCATTGTCGAGCCCGGGCCTCTCAAAATATGGGATTAGATGAGAGCGCATAAGTTCCCGGTTTGAGGTATTTTGATACGAGTTGGGCGTGTGTACGGCGGTAGCACACCGTATAGAAGCATAACCTAATCAGTCGAGCATCCGCGAAAAGGAAGTGCATATCAAATATGTAGTACATAGAGTGCCTCAATGTCCTTCTGTTTTGGGTGATGCCACCGTTTGTAGTACCCGATGCCGACAGCACGCGCTCACGGAGAAAATACAAAGAAATCGCAGGAAACAAAATGTCGCCGTAGCACAGTCAGCGCCATGAGCGCGTGCAGGGACACGCTCTTTCACGCTTTCAGAACAAAACAAAAACAAAAAAATAAAAATAAGCGTTCGAAACAAAATGGTTCGATGTCATCACCCCAAGCCAAGCGCACACGAAGGCACCCAATAGTACATACCTCAGTGTGATGGCCAGCCGCTCAGCGGGCGAGATGGGGGAGCGATGTGTTGGCGAGTGTACAAGACGGTCGTGTACGAGCCCGAGCAGCTCGTCGAATGAAGCCTTCGTCATCCTGCAGGAAAGGAAACGACAGAATTGATTCACTCTGATAAGCGACATGACTATCGACCGTCGCCTTACCTGAAATATTGGAAGTGGTATTCTGGATCGGACTCGCGCAGCTCCTGTACTAAATGGTAAAATTCTCCAAACACTGTGCGCTTAT
Source organism: Ixodes ricinus (assembly GCA_037355805.1). Lineage (NCBI taxonomy): Eukaryota > Metazoa > Arthropoda > Arachnida > Ixodida > Ixodidae > Ixodes > Ixodes ricinus. Next base: position 4,929 of record JAZHYW010017231.1, read on the forward strand.
CAAATATGTCTCGTACGTACATCGTGCGTGTTCTCTGGCGCCGGATTCGGCGCCATAAAAGCACCGCTGCAATTTTTTTCTTTTTTTGCTGATCTAAATACATTGCGAATCGGCTCTCCATGGTATGGTTCCTCCCGTCTGAACAAGTCTGGGCAGAATGCAAACGGAAACGGAAATAGACCATCAACTTATGTCGCGGTTGTCATGGCGACGCGCATGCGCAACGCGAAGGGCGCGCTGGAGCGCGCTGGAGCGCGCTCGACCACGTTGGAGTATAAATGCCGCTGACCGCAACGTTTTCAGCGCGACGCGTCGTGTCGTAGTTGACGACGAACGCCGGCGCACGTCACGTTCGTCGACGTCGGAGTATAAACAGCCCTTAACCGTTAGGCCACGGGCGCGCTGCCTACTTGGTCAGCTGCGCCCGCGGCAATAGGTCAACGCTTGGCACCAGACCACGAAGAAGCCAAAGAGGAGGAACGAAGGGCCAGGAAACTAAGACTGGCCTCGCTTTTAACTTAAGGCGATTTTTTTGTCCCTTCAAGTTTCTCGACGCGGGAGAGAGTGTGCGTGCGAAAGCTTCAAACTAGAACGGCCATCACGCCGGTGTGGCAAGCCAGATTTCCCAAGCGAACGTCGGCCGCAGACCATCTTACAAAGCGTGTGGCCCACAATTCACATGTACGCATTTCGTCTGGAACTGAAAGGTCAGAAAGAAGCGAAGACTATAACCCATCGCAAAATTACCACCAGAAGCAAGTCCTTCAAGCTACACAGGGTGTAGCTTGAAGCAAAATAAAATATTGTCATCACTGCTCTTTATTATTCGCTCCCCAGTGCGCATCCCCCCTGCATCTGATTCCCTCCCTCATTCCCTACTCATCCCTCTGTGTCTTGCTAGATGGTATTTAACAAGAAGCAATGACATAATCACCTTTCTTTTTAATAAACGTATTTACTATTTGTGGCGGGAGCGGCTGGAGTCCCTCAAGGAAGAGCCCAACGGGAAACCAGGTGGTTCCTCAGAAACGCCGTTCGAAAGACGGCGTGAAAGTTGAGGGACACTTTGACCTTCCAATTGTATCTTTTTTGTAAAAAAAAAGAAAAAAAAACTAGCGCGTGTAAGAAAATATGGTTTTCTGTTTTTCGTTTTATGGGTGAGACAGTTTAATTCCCGCAGTTACTCGTCCAAAGTCGGAAAATCGTTGCACCGCCCCTTTAAGTCGCACCACTGGATTCCGGACGGATATCAATGTAAACAAAAAAGGTACAGCCGTGGGGAAAAGCTTATTTTTATTCTTGCATTTATAACAGGGGGCGAGGGGGGGGGGTATTGTAAGAAAAGAGAGATGTAGTCTAATAATCAATAACCAGTCTACATGCTCAAGACAGGGGAACGCTTTTTCACACACCTTCAAGGCAATGGCGTGTAAGTTCGGCGTAACTTTCATTCATGCCTTGTACTAGGCTAGCTTAGCTTACTTCACACATCCTGAAGAGAAATAACTGCAATAAGAATTAGAGAAAGTCATTTGTTGCATGTAATATATGTTTTACCTACAAAATGCTCGTTCACTGAAGGGCCTTCTACGTGAGGCTGAGGCATAATTGTTTTATCGACAGGTTAGGAATACACAGAGCTCCTGGTGTGAGATAATAGGTCTGTTCCATTATCCCAAGACGGCTGACCTGGTTCAGCAGTAATGTAGCCGGCGCATTCGATTCAACCGGAAGTTGCACGGCCGCTCCACTGGAGAGTTTGATTTATCCCAGTTCTGAATGAGTTCAGACCCAGTTCCTCAAAATTTTGCACCAGCTCCAAAATCAGTTTAGAGTCTGTGCAGAAGCAGACGCCAGTGAGCAGACGATACTTGCAGTGCCACTCGCCTGGAGCTTTTTGCTCAAATGTCTACCATGTTTAGCAATAACGGTGAGAAGGAGCTTAAATTTTCTCTCAAACTAACGTACCCACGGTGGACGCGGTAGCGAGATTACGGAGGGTAGGAATTAGCTCAAATATGATATTTGGAAAGCTGTCTTACGCTTTTGCTAGAGCAGGTTTCGCTCCTTTGGTGGATGTTAACAGATTGGAACTCTTTTTTTATGCTACGTGGGTATTTACTGTGTTAATATTCTTAAGAAAACGCATGAAAGTATCACTCGTGAGATCTCTTGCCTTTAGCAGCTCTGGATGCAGATTGACGACTCCTATACATTGCAGAGGTGTGCGATTTAGTACGGAAGTCGTGTGCCCTCGTAGCTGAGCAGGGAATGGCATACTTTGTCCGCTGGTATCTGGGACCACCCACTAACGGGCTTGGTAAGAAACGCCAAGAATCGACATTGACTTGGTAGTTCTACGTGATTCTTTCTTAAGAAACAATGTAAACGCTTCAACTTGACTTCAAAGTGTCGGTGGTCAATAGCTGTTCTGTCCAAAGCGACGCTCTTGTCGGGCCTTCGTCTTCGAAGTGTCCGCTAGCGCGCACTTCCTCCAGTACCTCCGGACACGAAATTATACTGAGGCCTCAAACCTTTCGTCAAATGCGAAACTCGAGAAATGTTAAATTAATCAACTATTGCCAAATGAATGTAATTCCATCGTGGCGAACAGAATCAAAGGGCCCAAACGCGTTTGGAAATGATAGAAAGCGGACGGTAACCGTTAAAAATGCATATATAAACGCATTTCGTGCTGAAAACGTTTTTAGTACACTCGAATAAAGAAACATTCGCAGAAAAGATATTTCGTTCATATACTTAAAAATAAAAACCACGCTGAATATTATCATCAAAACCGCGAATAATTAGATATAGCAAACGACGTGGCGTGGAGAAACAGTAGCAAACAGACGCAGACGACACCCTGTGCTTCCGCTCCAGAAGCCAATCACAGCGCCAGTCCTAACGCGATGGATTGCACCGGTTCTGCGCTGCCGATGCACAACCCCTGCATTCCTCTAAACTTGGACAGCACTGGTTCAGAACCTTCTGGCCCAATCGAACAGACATAATAATACGGTATTCACGACTCACTAAAATTCTCTGCAATGGTATTCAATTGTTACTTTAAAGGTATACTGCAACGAAATTCTAGCGCCTATTTTATATTCTAAATGTAAACCACGTTCTCGCCACGCCACGCAAACACCAACTTGTTGCTCCAAAAGACACCAAAGCATTATTTAAAACGAAGAAACCGAATGTCGTTGCGTAACAGTCCCCATACAAGCGGCGCCGCTCCGCGGAAAGTACGGCTGCAAGCTGCGTGCGCGCCAATCCAGTCGAACTTGGCCCAACCCCTTCTCTCCCGCGCCTATCTGACTCCTACTTGGAGCGAGGGCGGGGCATCTCCAACGGCCAGGTTGTAAGGCGTTGAATCCACCATGTGACGGAAGCTCACAACCACGCCAGCCTCTCTGTAGCACTGGCCGTGAAGGAAAAACACGAAGTCACGAACGCGCTGGACGCGCCGGACCTCCGAGACGCATCGCGCTCTCCGATTAGCTCTTCGAGCGCTCGCTGGAATCGGCCTCTTGGAACAAAAAAAAATATATCCATACGTTCAAAATACTAACGTGCGATTGTCACTGGAAGATTTCGTTGATCATGTTTAACTCGTTTCTGAACTTAAGAGGTCTATTTCAATTTTCAGTTCAGTATCTTTTAAAATAATTAAATGAGTTTACTTCACATAAATAATTGTATTGCCATTGTTAAAACAAGGCGTGACTTATTTCAAACTGTTGATCATGTTTTGTATGTCAATTGTAGTGTGCGATTGTATTTTTTGCATGCCCAAACTAATTATTGTTTGCGCGGATAAGTAATTTGAAGCGGGTGTAGTTCCGTCGTTTTGTATTAGGTTATCCTTCACTGTTGCACCTTTTATGATTAAGTACACGCACAATCTCACCGCTACTTGCGTCTTCTTTTTTTTTTTTGTACTGAGAGCTTCCCTTTTCCTTTTTCTTTATTTTTTCTGCATATTTGCCAAATCTTGAGCCCTATCAAAAAAAAAAAAATATATATATATATATATTGTGAGGGTGTTCCTTCCCCGGGAACACCCCCACATCCCTCCCTTCCCGCGCAAGTTGGTGCTGTCGCTTGGCTATATGGCTTGCGCCACGACCAGCCACGGCACTCGCCACAATATATATATATGTGTGTGTGTGTGTGCATGTACACAGGGTGTTTCAGAGAACGCAGGCCTAATCACTCGTTCGAAAAACTCATCGCAACGAAAAAGGGCTTGTGTCGTTTTAGTACCGGGCCAGGGGCCCATTTAGGAAATTTATTAGGGTCCGGGATAATTAAGTTGTTAATTATTTTTGCGTAATTAACTTTTTTAATATTGTGTTTAAAGGCATGGTTTCACTAGAAAATTGCTCAGCATCATCGAAAAACACTAAATCAACAAATTTCAGAACGATAGAAGGCACGCGCACCATTTTACGAGTTTTTGAAAAACCGCACACATTTGACGGGTTTTTAAGTTTCGGTTTGCAATCGGAGAGCATCTCGGCCTCAACGGCACCACGCCCCGTGGAAAAATACTGCAACCGGCCTCTGCTGCTGCTGTCCTCGCGCAACGCAGCAGAGACTGGTTGCACTATCGCTATTATATCTATTACACTATATCTATTGTGGCTTACAAGCTACACTCTAAGAACAAAGTTGGTCTCAAGGGACTAACGGCAGCATTTGGTCCTCTGAACTCCCAGTTGCTCCCCGAAAGGACCATCTGGTTCAAGCTAGGTACCGTGCGCAAAAGCTGGGGACTATCTGCGATCGACTGGGACTAACTGATAAGCGTGCGCGAGCAAAAGCATCCATTAGTCCCCCTCAGACCCGGTGCATCTGTATCGTTTAGTCCCCGAAGGCAAACGGAATGTTCGCCATTAGGACGGATGCTATTTCGCTTGTCTTGGGGATCGGCGAGACTCAGCCCAGCACGGCTGAAAGTGTTGACAAAACTCGGACGAAACTGGCGAATTTGTTTAATGTGCCACGAATGTTAAGACATTACATGGTAGAGCTTCACGCGTTGTGTGAATGCGAGCTAACGAATGTGTTGACTCGACTTCACCCAACTATCTCGTCAAAAATGATCTGTTGACACTTCACAAGCCCCATCCACGTAATTTGACTTTCGCGCAAAAAAATAGCATTTATCTAAACGCAACACTTCCAAATACTAACACTTTTTTCTTCTCTTAAATGAGACTTAACAGTTTGTAGAAGCCGCGCTTTCAACACCGGAGTCTCGCAGTCAGAATAAATGGTCACTGCAATCGCTAAAACTGAATTACTGAGAACACGTTGAGCCTCGTCTCTGCGTCTCCCCGTGACCAACCTTTCTGGGAAGTCCAATGTCGAACTCAAAATCCGCAACGACACACCTGATGCACAGCACGTTCCACTCAAAAAGCACATTTAGGGGCAGTATCCAGACGCCTTCCTGCCATCGTCGTCGCTGTTTCAGAGAACGTTTGAGATGAACGACGAAGAACGAACCACGCCCGCAATGTCACCCATGGCAACACCCCGCAAAAAAAAAAAAAATGCGAACAAAAAAAAAAGCGAGAAAGAGAACGAAAAAGAAAAAAAAACGTGTTCGTTTGTGCGTTACTCGACCGGCGTAATGAAAATGGCGACCTTCTCCCGTCCTTGGGGCTTAGTTCACTTTAGCTGTGCTCTGTGCGTGTGTTGTGTGTAGTGGGAGGGGAAAAAAGATTTTCATGCGCTCCCTTCCCCCTCCCACCAACCCCCCACCCCGCATTCTTTCTGGTAATCCTCGCTCACGCGGGGGTTGGGCAGATGGGGAGATAGGGTCCGTCGGGAAAATGGGAAGGGGTCTTTGTTTGAAAAGAACCTGTTTTTAGTCAGTTGAGAGTTGAAAGACAGCCTGGTCGGAAGGTAGTCGCCGCTTTTTCTTCCTGTTTCGTCTCCGATCATTGCGGGATCCGGTTTGCATTCGCGGTGCTGCAGCACTGCACTTGATCTGTTCTGAAGTCACAAGTCAAGGGAACTCGATTAAGGTATGTCGAAGTACTTCTGTTTTTGGTGTATTCATTAACTGCGGCTTCATAAAGTGTTTTATTTTGAGCGCGTTCTCTAGCTTGCAAAGCGTGCGCCATGCTCTATTCTTTTTGGCACCATGGTTGCTGATTTTGTTATGCAGCACAGAGACCTCATATTCAATCGTATGGAGCGAAACGACAGTTCTACCGATGGCTTTTTTGTGTGTGTGTGTTTTGCAGGCCCTGGCAGGAATGCTTGACCATAAAGGCCTGTCCACACATGCCGCGGAGCGCTACAAGCAGAGCGCTGACCTTGCGCTAAGCGCGTGCTGACGGGAGCGGTCACCAGCTTTGTAACGCACCGTCAAAACTGTTGCTAATGGCAGACGAAAAGTAGCTCAAGACACGTGAGCAGCGCTACATCAGCGCTTCGCTGCGTGTGAGAACCGGCATTAATGGAGACATTTATTCGATTGTACACTAGACTTTCGAGTTGATGGCAGGAGCTCGTGCCGTCATTTTGAAGCATAGTTTGAGCACGCACGCGCTGGGTCGGTAATTCGCAGCGAACGGTCTACTAAAGATCGAATATTGCGCTGGTCTGCTCTCAACAGATCGCATGTTGGATGTGAACCATTGTAGCACTTATGCAACCTATTTGTTATTTTATTATGCGTGTGTTATATCTCATACTTTTGTCCAGCGATTGGATATTTCGCGCTGCTCTGTTACTAATAATTCAAATTCCTCGCAAACAGGCAAGAAGCTGCCGGTGCCCCAATAAACGGTGCTGGGACCACGATCGGTTTGGACAGACGTCCCAGTGTCCAAGCCGTCGTCGACGCAAGTGCACTCTTCGGAATTTGGCCTTATCGTGGATTCTACCGCCCAGGAACTTCGACTTCAGTCATCCTTGAATGCGTATGTGTACCTACGAGGCAATAAAGCTACGTTTTACCTGAACTGCACCATTTCGTTTCGGAGATTTGTGGCTCGGGACCAAATGTAAAGTCCCAGAAGTCTAATTCCAAGGGCGCAACGTTTAGACCCAGGGGTCCAAGTGCAAGGGCCTAACAGTTGGTCCTCGGGGTTCATTTGAAGCGGTGTAACAGTTAGTCCCAGGGGTCCAAGCGCAAGGGCCTAACAGTTCGTCCTCGAGGTTCAATTGAAACGGTGTAACAGTTGGTCCCAGGGGACCAAGGGCAAGGAGCCTAACAGTTGGTCCTCGAGGTGCAATTGAAACGGTGTAACAGTTGGTCCCAGGGGACCAAGTGCAAGGGCCTAACAGTTAGTCCCAACGGTGCTAGTGCGAGGGACTAACGGACGGGGCGCAACAGTTGCTCCCGTCACCGTTGCTCCCCTAGGGGACTAATGGTAGTGTCAGCGCATTTGGTCCCCCGAGGGACTAAGTCGCGCTCCCTTTTTCTTAGAGTGTACTGTATATAAACTAGTGCACGCAAAAAAAATGGTTTTCTTTTGTTGCTGTTGTTGCTGTTGTTGATGGTTTTCTGTGTTTTTAGGGGGGCTGTCACATAAAACAATTCGGGCCCTTAATCAGTCAAATGTCAATATTCCTCACACCGCCCCTTTTAAACGCAAACAATGGTCTGCTTTCAACATAGTCGCCACGCCGTTTCAGCGAAATCATGTGTATTAACCGATTTGTTTATGAACGAAATTTCGGAAAAGCACTCTCATAATTGATGTAATTTCTGCAGCATCATTTATGGTTCAAAGTTAATTGTAACAGAACACCACGAAAATCGGGCCTCTTTAAAAACACGTTTGAAAAAGCTAACTAAAATCTTACACTGCAATTTGACATATTTTTGTCTCTAATTTAAAAGTACCTCTATTACGGCTTACAAGCTTATTTATATCGCAATTAATTGGTATCAAGCTGTTCTGCTGGAGCCAAAGTACACTTTGTTCCTAGGTTTAGAAAAATGCTAACATGTGGTGACAGCAGCAGTTTAAAAGCACGTTATACGAGGCGAATCAGAAAGTTTTTTGCCCCTATTTTTTTATTAGCCAAAATTAGGTAAATACAGGTAATTCCAAATATACGTCTACTATTCTACGTATCTCACACTATTTTTTTCACATAGTCCCCCCCCCGGTTCAGACATTTGTCACACCGCAGCACTAAATTTGAGATGCCCCTGTGGTACAATTCGTCCGGCTGACTGTGGAACCACCGTCGGACTGGTGTCTTGTCTTCATCGATGCAGGTGAAGCGTTGTCCTGCCTGGAACTTCTTCAAGTGACCGAAAACGTGAAAATCCCTAGGTGCGAGGTCCGGACTGTATGGTGGTTGGTACAGACTCTCCCAGTGAAATGAATGGAGCTTGTCGCGCTTCTGATTGCCACATGTGGCCTCGCATTGTCGTGGAGGATACCCACGTTGTCCACATTGACAATCCCTCGGCGCATTGGCCTGATGGCAGCCAGCATACGTGACAGTGTCGAACAATAACTGTCGGCATTGATGGTTGCACCTTGTGGCATGAAATCCAGCAGCAGCGGTCCACGGCGATCCCAGAAGGCCGTCAACATCACTCTCCCAAGAGATGACACTGAACGGAATTTGTTTTGTCACAGGCGAACCCGGATGTTTCCACACCATGCTCAGCTGCTTCGATTCCGGCGTGAAATGCAGTATCCAAGTTTCATCGCCAGTAACTATGTGCGGTCCAGAAAACTTTCACCCTCATCAGCATACCGTTGCAGATGATTAAGTGAAGCAATCATATGCTTGCCTTTTATCATGTCATCCAACTGCTTAGGCACCCCCAACATGAAACCTTCCGGTAGCCCAAGGACCCGTGAAGGATGTCGTAAACACTCCCATACGAAAGGCCAAGCTCCCGGGAAATGTCCTCGAGGTGCACACGCCGATCCGCTTTCACCATTGCATCCACGCTGGAAATGTTGTCAGTCAGCGACGAACGCAGCCTCCCCCAACGCTCATTGTCATGCAAGTCTTCGCAGCCTTTTGCGAACTCACAACACCGCCACCTCACACTTCTCAAAGCGAGACACCTTTCTTCATACGTGAGCTGCATTTCCCTATAGAATTTATGGGCGTTCGTCTCTCGCTCCTTGAAAACGAATCGCACGTCGTTGCTCGTGCGCCGTGGACGCGTAAAGCACAACCGCCATCTTCAACTACTGACAGCAGCGCCGTTCCGCTGAGTTACCGGCAGATGAGGCCGGGCCGGTCCAAGAAAGGTCCACCGCTGAGAATGGATATGTTGACTTCGCATTTGCAGCCTTAATTTGGCAAAAAAGGATATAGAAATTTGCCTTCTGATTGGCCCTCGTAAGAGTGAAGGTCGAGTAATTTTTGTTTGTCTTCGTAATTGTTTTGTGAATTTTTTATTGTTTCTTCTTGAAAAAAGAAAGGGAAGGGAAATGAAAGGTAGGCATATGTACAGGCAGCAAACAAACCATCGCAAGTTTTTTTTTAATATTGAATGACTGTGATAAAACTACTATACCGTTGGAAAGTACTCAATTGGCGCACTAACCTAAGTAATACTTTTTGAAGCCAGCCAGTGCCCTTTCGAAGTAAAATGTGAAATCTCGCTGAAGTAGCAATCGCGCTAACAGCGTTGCAAAGGAAATCCATACTTTGAGCTAGTTGGTACTTCATTTCAATTTCTATAGGTCTCTAAAAGTACATTTATATAGCTTCTTTTTTTTTTCCTCTTTCAAAATAAATTAGTTGCGAGTCAGCGCTTTTTCGCTCTACTTGTCATCTCTCTTCCTCCGTGTTCTGTGCGCTGTTTATCCTGTCGCGTTGCGAAGTGTACGCTCATGCGCCTAGTGTTTGAACGAAATAAGCTGTCGTTTGTTCAGCCCATAGACGTTGATTAGAGGATCATCTAACAAGCTACTAAATAAGCTATGCTTCAGAGTAGCGACACTCCACTGCAGACTTGTACCGTACGCATTACAAGTAATCAAATTACTTGTAATCGATTACTTCTTAAGGTAATTTTGTAATCAGTTGATTACTTTCATTTGGCAATAATCACAAGAGTAATCTGATTACTTTTTGAAGTGATAAAGATTACTTCTAACCGTTACTTTTGTTCCACGATTCCCCCCCCCGCACACACCTTGTTTTTTTCTGAAATGACAAAAATAAAATTTGCTTATTTTTTTAAACGGAAAAAATAAAGATTTTGCGGAGCTGTATAGAAACGAGGCCAACACCTTTGTGTGTACAGTACGGCAGGAGTCAACGCAACTGCTCAAGGACCGCTTATGCTACGAGGGAACAAGAACCAGAGACGCCAAGATGACTGCGTACTCTCCCCCGACATAGATTTCTTCAACTTTTCTGTGCCGGGGACGACTTAAGAGCTGGATCAGACATGTGCAACGAGCGCGCTGCGTCCGTTGCAACCGGAACGACCGGAACGACCGCTCTGCGCCCGCTTTGACCACACCTGCAACCACTGCAACAAGCCCAGCAGGTCGTCAGCACGGCGACCGCTTCTACGCCGCCGTCAGCTATTTCAGCGCTGCCTCTAAGAAGGGGACGCACTGCCACTCAATTCCGTAACACAATATAGACGGTTTTCTATAGCCTAATGCTTTATTTATTTTTTTTCGTGATAGGCTTGAAGGGTAGAGTGGATGAAAAAAGAAAAGAAAAAGGTGCAGTACTTCGTCTTGGACGATCACGACTCTAATACACGATGCCAATAGTACAAATCTCGCCGCATGCCTTTTCTACGATTATAAAAGACGATGTAATCTTGGCAGCGATATAGCAACGTAGAAATATGATTTCGTGATCAGATAGACGTTGCGAGCGTTCAGGATTGCTAACACTAATCGCTTTTCTCCGGTGGTGAAAACGCTTGAAAATTCGCATCCCTTATACGGTACGCGCCGGTTATACCTTGAACTTGCTGGGTTATCATCGCGACACACGACGAAAATTCTCAGTCAAGGATAGCGCTTTTACGCGGAACGATGAGCTTTCACCACGCCGTCCACGTCGACGATCACCACCGACGCCATGTTTGAAAATAGGAGCCGGCCAGCCGCCTGCGACAACCACGACCGGCATGCAGCGCGCGCAGCCAGTTCTCCTCGAATTGTGATTGGCCTGTCGTTGCGGTTGTTTCGGTTGTTTCCATCGCAGCGGGGAAAGGTGGGCTCGCTCCAACTCCTTGCGTCGTGAACGACACGTGCGAGCGTCCCTCCGTCGCTTTGGCAACTGACGGTTGCAGACCCTTGGAACGGTCGTTTCGGTTGTTCCAGTCGTTGCGGTCGCTACGGACGCATGTGTGTGAACGGGCCTTAACGGCGGTGGGAAAAGTGCCCCGGTACTTGACTCCCCAGGACAATACAACGGACCTCCTGAAGGACTTGTCTCGCCTTCAGAAAGTGTTCCTCAGATTCAACACTGCCTTGCCATCCAGCGCGTCTGTTGAGAGGGTCTTGAACGTAGCAGCAGACATATTCACAAGAAAACGTGGAAAAATGAGCTACGCAAACTTGGAGAGACAACTCTTGCTTAACAAGATCTAGAGACCCCCTCCGCTCCCCCCCCCCCCTAAATGGCGAACGCCCAAATTATTAAACTTCTTCAAACGAATTATATTGTCACGAATGACGAGGTGACAAAACAAAGGAATAACTGAGAAAACTGAAACGTTTAATGGGGCGAACTTGTGCCCAAAAATAAAAAGGAAACAGAAGATAACAGCAGAGCGTCGCGGGCGTCGAAATCGGCGAAAGAGCAGAGTCGAACGCTGGGGCGAAACTGACTGCCGCTCGCCACGCGGAGCCCTTTTGTACACGCGTGGGCTTCTCGAACAATCGGCGTAGAAGGTTCGCGCATAGAACATTCTAACCTCGAACATGCAACAGAGTTCTCGAATTTACCAGAACATTACATTAGATGTCAACAAAAAGGCGTCCCCGCGGCCAGGAATCGAACCCTGGCTTTTCGCGTGGGAGGCAGGCGCTATAACCGTTAGGCCACGCGCGCGCTGCCTACTTAGCAAGCTGCGCGCGCGGCATTACTCCCCCTTTAAAAAGTGCATCGCCTCGATGCAGCACAAAACAAAACAAAATAAAAAAGAACGATAAACAAGAGTCCTTTGGAGCACATAAAGTCCACAGTCCTATCGAGCGTAGTACGGCTTCAGGCGCACGACGTGGACGACCTCAGGTCGTGGTGGGCGGCGTGACGATGTTCGTGTTCCGTCGGGCATCACCTCGTAGTTCAGCTCCCCGAGGCGACGAAGTACCTTGTACGGTCCAAAGTACCGTTTCAGCAGTTTCTCACTAAGGCCGCGGCGACGGATGGGCGTCCACACCCACACCCTGTCTCCGGGCTGGAATTGGACGTCCCTGCGACGAAGGTTGTAGCGGCCCGCGTCGGCGCGTTGCTGGTCTTGGATCAGGAGTCGGGCGAGCTGGCGGACTTCTTCGGCCCGTTGAGCAACCACCTGGGCGTCGTCGCTTTCATTGTCAGCGGGCTCATGGGGCAGCATCGCGTCCAGCATGGTCGTTACCTTCCGACCATGTACCAGCTGGAAAGGTGTGAATCCTGTGGTCTCTTGCACCGCCGTATTGTAGGCGAACGTGACGTAGGGCAACACCTCGTCCCACGTCTTGTGCTCTACGTCGACGTACATAGAAATCATGTCGGCGATTGTCTTGTTGAGTCGCTCCGTCAGCCCGTTGGTCTGTGGGTGGTACGCAGTAGTACGACGATGGCTGGTGTGACTGAGCCGGAGGATTTCTTGGGTCAGCTGTGCCATGAACGATGATCCGCGATCTGTAATCAGAACTTCGGGAGCGCCGTGCCGGAGGACGATGGATTCGATGAAAAACTTGGCGACTTCAACAGCCGTCCCTGAAGGAAGGGCTTTCGTTTCTGCGTACCGCGTGAGATAATCTGTGGCGACGATTATCCACCGGTTTCCCAGGGTCGACGGCGGAAAAGGACCAAGTAGATCCATTCCGATCTGCTGGAACGGTGTAGTTGGCGGAGGAATCGGCTGCAGGAGACCTGCCGGCTTCGTCGGCGGTTTCTTGCGTCGCTGGCACTCGTGGCAGGATCGGGTGTAGAGGTGGACGGTTTTGGGGAGCTTTGGCCAGTAATACTTTTCACGAATACGGGCCAGTGTCCGGCTGTAACCAAGGTGTCCGGACGTCGGGTCGTCATGACATGCTTGAAAAATCTCCTCTCGAAGGTCGGCCGGGATTACCAGTAGCCACGGCGAGTTGTTGTTTCCGAAGTTCTCTTTGTAGAGCACACCCTGTCGAATGGCGAAAGTCGGCAGGGTTCGTGAGAAAACACGGGGCACGGTACTCCCGCCCCCTTCCAGGTGCTCGATTAATGCTCGCAGCTCAGGATCGTCCCGTTGACGTCGTGCCATGTCGTCGGTTTTGACTGCTCCTAGGAAGCACTCGTCGTCACTGTCGTCGCTGCAGCCGGAAGGGGTTTCGACGGGGGCTCTGGACAGGCAGTCGGCGTCGCTGTGCTTGCGGCCTGACTTGTAGACCACAGTCATGTTGAACTCTTGCAGTCGGAGACTCCATCGAGCGAGGCGTCCTGACGGGTCCTTGAGGTTCGCAAGCCAGCAAAGCGAGTGGTGGTCCGTCACCACGCGGAACGGGCTCCCGTACAAGTACGGACGAAACTTCGTGATTGCCCAGACGACCGCAAGGCATTCTTTCTCAGTCGTGGAGTAATTTTTCTCCGCCTTGGACAGTGTCCGACTTGCGTAGGCGATGACTCTCTCGATGCCTTCTTGCACTTGGACCAGTACTGCGCCGAGTCCCGCGTTACTTGCGTCTGTGTGAATCTCGGTTTCCGCATCCTGATCGAAATGACCAAGCACAGGAGGAGTCTGGAGTCGTTGTTTCAACTCGTCGAATGCCTGCTGCTGCTCCTCGCCCCATTCGAACTTCTCGGCGTCCTTCGTCAGGTTTGTGAGCGGTGCGGAAATTTTAGCGAAATCCCGAACGAAGCGTCGATAGTAGGCGCAAAGTCCAAGGAATCTTCGCACGGCCTTCTTGTCTGTCGGCGCTGGAAATGCCGCGACGGCGCGAGTCTTCTCGGGGTCTGGGCGGACGCCTTTGTTACTAACCACGTGGCCCAGAAACTTCAGTTCGTCATAGGCGAACCGGCACTTTGACGGCTTGAGTGTGAGTCCGGCGGTCTGAATGGCTTGGAGAACAGCTCGGAGTCGTCGCAAGTGCTCGTCGAAGTCACTTGAAAACACCACGACGTCGTCAAGGTAGACGAGACAGCTCTGCCACTTCAGCCCTGCCAGTACTGTGTCCATGACACGCTGGAACGTTGCCGGCGCCGTGCATAGGCCGAAAGGCATGACCTTGAACTCGTACAGGCCATCTGGCGTAACAAAAGCTGTCTTCTCTCGGTCCCGTTCGTCGACCTCAATCTGCCAGTAACCGCTCTTCAGGTCCATCGATGAAAAGTATCGAGAGTGGCGCAGGCGGTCTAGCGTGTCATCGATTCGGGGGAGTGGATAGACGTCTTTCTTCGTTACCGCGTTCAGCTGCCGGTAGTCCACGCAGAACCTAAGCGTCCCGTCCTTCTTCCTAACCAGCACGACTGGAGAGGCCCACGGACTGCTTGAAGGCTGGATTATGTCGTCGTTCAGCATTTCTTCCACTTGCTGTTGGATGACCTCCCGTTCTTTTATGGAGACTCGGTACGGCGATCGGTGCACAGGGAGCGCGTCGTCGTCGGTGACGATGCGATGCTTCGCAACGGTGGTTTGGCGCACCTTCGACGACGTCGCGAAGCAGTTGCTATATTCGGCGAGGAGGTCACTCAGCTGCCGTCGTTTCGGGCCTGGAAGCTTGGGGTCAATGTCAAGCTGCGCTGGCGGCGTAATGTCTTGCTGAGGTGGCGATGATTCTTCATCAATCGCGGCGATTTCGGCGGAGTTCCAAAGTTCCTCGACCTGGCCCACAGCGGCACCTTTTGTGAGGTGTTGCGTTTCTTGTCGGAAGTTTGTCACGAGGACAACGGTGCGCCCATCCTGAAGTTTAGTCACTCCTCTTGCGACGCCTATTCCTCTTCCCAGGAGCAATTGAAGGTTGCCTTCAAGAACAACTTCGCCGCAGGTAGCTGCATCGGTCACGACGGGTACGACAACACTTGATCGTGGCGGCAGGTTCACGTGGGCGGCAGCGACTCGGACGGTGGCTGACGCTGTTTGGGGTTTTTCTGAATTCGGAACAGGCTTGCGCAGCGTCAATCTGTTCTCACCAAGGTCGATGATGGCGCCGTATTCACACAGAAAGTCCATGCCGAGGATGACGTCTCTGGAACAGTCTTGTAGAACGACGAACTTCACAGGGCACGTCTCACCGTGGATCTCGACTCGAGCGGTGCATCTTCCGACTGGTGTAATGAGGTGTCCTCCGGCGGTTCGTATTAGAGGTCCATCCCACGGCGTCATGACTTTTCGAAGGCGGCGGGAGAGCCTCCCACTCAAGACTGAGTAGTCTGCTCCGGTGTCTACGAGTGCTGATGCGTCGTGGCCGTCGATGGCGACGTTTAGGTTGTTGGACACCGTTGCAGGGGCGTCGTTGGGATGCGTGGCGTCGAGAGAGTGGGAGCGCTCCGGCGTTCTTGGAGGCTCTTTACTTGGGTCGTCTTCGGCAACGGCACCTCCGGGCGTTGCCGCACTTAGTTTTCCCGACGAGATAGGGGGACAGGCTGTCACGGCGCGACCGACGGAAAGGCGATGCGGAACTTCGGGGGGATGGAGAACGGGAACCTCGTAGTGCTGTTGGCGCTGGTGACGGAGGGCGACGGAGGTATTCCTCGATGTCTCTTGGTCGTTCTCCAAAACGAGGTCGACGGTCGTTTGGCGCGAATCCTCGCAGGCCGAGCTGGCGGTAGGGGCACCTTCGGTAAACGTGGTCAGCCTCCCCGCAGTGAAAGCACACCGGACGTCCGTCATCCGTGCGCCAGACGTCGGTCTTTCGAGGTCCACGCTGCTCTTGGCGCGGAGTGTACTGCGGCGAAGAGACTTCTCGTCGGGGTGCAGCTGGGTACTGCCGGGTGACAGGAGGCTGCGGACGACGAACAACTGCGGCGTAGGTCACAGCTGGTGGTTCCGGTGCGGCGTCGGCGAGAACGTCTGGCTGGAGCGCTTGCTGGACCTCTTCTCGAACAATCTCGGCGATCGAGAGTGAAGCTGGACGTTCGGCGGCCGGTAGCAGCTTCTTCAGCTCTTCACGGACGATGTCCCGGACTATCTCGCGGATGTCCGTGTTGTTCCAGCCGGAAGACGAAAAGGCAGCGACGCCGGGACCTCGGTGATAGTGGGCGGCACGAGCTTGAAGGGCACGTTCGATGTTGGTGGCCTCCGTGATGAAGCCTTCGACGGTGGTAGGCGGGCTCCGAACAAGGCCTCCGAAGATGTTTTCTTTTACGCCGCGCATCAAGACCCGCAGCTTTTTCTCTTCGGAAGCGTTTGGGTCGGCGCGATTCATCAGGTGGAGAACGTCTTCGACGAAGCTTGTGACGCTCTCGGTCTGCCCTTGGTTTCTCGCTCGCAGGAGTTCTTCGGCACGCTGTCGTCGCTGTTGGTTGGCAAAGGTGCGTCGCAGCTCGCCCTGGAATTCTTCCCACGACGAAATCGACGCTTCGTGGTTTTCAAACCAGGTGCGTGCCGTGCCTTCCAGAGCGAAGTACACATTTTGAAGGCACTGCTCCGGTGTCCATCGGTTATGGCGGGCCACTCGTTCGTAATGTTGTAGCCAATCCTCAACGTCCTCGTGGTTCTCCCCGTGGAATGGCGTCGGAGTCCGGGGTGCAACGGGCAGGTATACGACGGCAGAAGCGGCCGGGGTCTCCGACTGGTCGGCCATCGTCGTCCTCCCTGTCTGCCTGGTCCTGGGTGGCAAGGGTCCTAATTCCGGGGTAGGCCAAGGTTCCGGCGGCTCAATCGGATCCCGGTCTGGTCCTCGTTGGGTTCTTGGGGGCTTGGGTTCGGACTTGCACTGCGGGCCCTCGGAGGGGTACGCGGCAGGGGCATGCGGTACCCCGCACCTCCACCAAAATGTCACGAATGACGAGGTGACAAAACAAAGGAATAACTGAGAAAACTGAAACGTTTAATGGGGCGAACTTGTGCCCAAAAATAAAAAGGAAACAGAAGATAACAGCAGAGCGTCGCGGGCGTCGAAATCGGCGAAAGAGCAGAGTCGAACGCTGGGGCGAAACTGACTGCCGCTCGCCACGCGGAGCCCCTTTTGTACACGCGTGGGCTTCTCGAACAATCGGCGTAGAAGGTTCGCGCATAGAACATTCTAACCTCGAACATGCAACAGAGTTCTCGAATTTACCAGAACATTACATTAGATGTCAACAAAAAGGCGTCCCCGCGGCCAGGAATCGAACCCTGGCTTTTCGCGTGGGAGGCAGGCGCTATAACCGTTAGGCCACGCGCGCGCTGCCTACTTAGCAAGCTTGCGCGCGCGGCAATATGCTTTTGTCCCACATTGTGAAGGTGCAACGACCACGAAGAGGGAACCCGTTTTTTCTTCTTCAATACTTGGGAAAATGCGAAATATAGGTTGGAAGTAGTTCATTGTTATGAGCGCTAAAGATGTAAGTCTTCACACAATGAAGTAATCGGAAAAGTAACGGTTATTTCTTAAAGTAATGTCCAATTACTTTTCCTGTCGAGTAATCAAGTACTCTAATCTAATAATTTTTAGGCAAGAGTAAGAGTAATTTTAATCGATTACTTTTTTTAGTAACGTGTACAAGACTGCACTCCAGCCACCTTGGTGCTTAAAATTATGGTTGCCAGTTATCTGAAGCTTTATCTGAAATCGCAGGAAAGGTTTTTTCGTCATCCAAACATGTTGGAACAGTTCGCGACAGAACGAAACGATATCGCCGGAGCTTCAACCACCGTGCCTAAAGCTGAGGAAGTCACATTTTTGAATTGCGACAATCGAAACAGTTTTTTTTGCTCTGCTCTAAGCACTCGCTAAGACGGCGGCGCTCTACTACCTGATCGGGGAACAGGGTGCACGATACTCATGAGCGTAACTCATTTAATGCCTCTAATCTACCTACCGGGTGAAACAAGGAGACGGCAGGCTCTTTAAATCGACCGGAAAATTCGGTTTCTTAACCTATCGCGCTACGATTTTGTGCAGCGTTGCCCACAGATGGTGCATTTTTTTCGTAAAATTTGCAAAGAACGAACTTACCTGAGGAAAAAGTAAAGAAAGAAAAAGGCTTAGCTCCTATGGAAACGCAGCGACGCCACCAGTCTTCAAACAACACGGCGCCGTTTCGCACGGGAGACAAGAGATGGCGCAACGAACGCCGCCAACGAACGAGCATACGGCGCCGAGAGCCGGCACTTTAGCAGACGATCCTTTCGACTCAAAAGCGGCGCGGTAACGCCAAACTTTCGACAACAAAAACAGGCGCGGTAACAGCAAGGAACTGCAGTTCCTTGTCTGCTAAACACGATGGCTCTCGGCGTCGTCTGCTCGTTCGTTGGCGGCAGTTGGCGTCGCGACCGCTTGCGCCATCTCTTGTCTCCCGTGCGAAACGGCGCCGTGTTGTTTGCAGACCGGTGGCGTCGCTGCATTTCCATAGGAGCTAAGCCTTTTTCTTTCTTTACTTTTTTCTCAGGTAAGTTCGTTCTTTGCAAATTTTACAAAAAAAATGCACCATCTGTGGGCAACGCTGCACAAAGTCGTAGCGCGATAGGTTAAGAAACCGAATTTTCCGGTCGATTTAAAGAGCCTGCCGTCTCCTTGTTTCACCCAGT
>JAZHYW010017232.1:0-35040 GCA_037355805.1 Ixodes ricinus
GAAGACATTCTTACATTTATTACGCAAAGCAGTAAGAAATCTGTCATTTGTGGTGACTTCAACATCGATTTGTGTAAAACAGTGCCACAGATTATCTACTTCCTAACACAGTCATTTAACTTCACGAATGTAATAACAGAACCAACAAGAGTGACACCTGATTCATCCACGCTCATTGACCACATCTTATGTAATCAAGATTGCACACGACGGTGCTGTGTATATGAGACAAACATTGCCGACCACTTTCCAATATTCATATTTCTACCTATGAACGCTGAAGAAACACCTCACCTTAGTACACCCTATTTAAGGATGTCGCATTAATTACGAACTTTTGCATAGAAAATTATCGGCATTTGACTTTAATTTACTATTCAATTCCGATATCAATATCGAATTTGAAAATTTTATCACAGTATTAAAAACTGCAATCGCTGATTCGTCGAGTGAATTGAGAAAACCACATTATTCAGAACCGATCTGCCCCTGGATGACTCGTCAAATTTTAGGCGCACTTCAAGAGAAGAACATGTAGCAGCAGAAACTGAAACGTCATAAACATAATTCTTACTACTTGGCACAATACAAAATGCATCGCAACCTATCTCTATCACTGATAAGAGCGCGTAAAAAAGAATATCACTCTAATCTTATATCCGAAAGTCATGGGGACTTCAAAAAAACGTGGAATGTGATTAACTCTGTTATTAAGCCAAGATCGCAAAAGCAAACAACTCCTGTTATAGTAACGGATGAGACTGCAGACGCATTCAACTCTTTCTTCACTAATATTGGAGACCACCTAGCTAACAACATTGCCAGCGGCAGTGCACATTCCGTTTCTCTACCTGACTTTCTTCCAAAAACTTTTATTTTGAAGAAATTACGACTATAGAAATTATAAATCTAGTTAATTCAATGTCTAATAAAAAATCTGCAGGTTCTGATGGCATCTCAGTTAAGGTCTTAAAATGCAATATTGATGTACTTAGCTCTCCATTGGAACATATCTTTAACCATTCTATAACAGAAGGTGTATATCCAGATGAACTAAAAATCGCTAAAGTCTGCCCAATCCATAAATGTGGGAACGTTAATGAACCTGTAAATTATAGGCCTATATCAGTTTTAAGCACGATTAATACACTATTCGAAAGATTAATTGTACGACGCATTAACTCGTTTTTAGAAAAATACAATATTATCACCCCGCATCAACATGGATTCCGTCCAAATAAGTCAACTACTAGTGCTGTTATCTCTCTCTCTCAGAAAATTAATGAGTCCTTAAATGACAATAACATTAGTATCGGTGTATTCTTAGATATTAAAAAGGCATTTGATACCGTAGACCATAAAATTCTTCTTAATAAATTACAACGATATGGTTTCAGAGGTCACTCTTTAAATTTCTTTACAAGTTATTTGTCATCTCGTTCGCAATTTGTTTCTTTGTTAGATCATAAATCCTCGATAAGACAAATAAACACCGGAATTCCCCAGGGATCTGTACTGGGACCGATACTTTTTTCATTGTACGTTAATGACTTACCTAACATGGCCTTAAACTCTGACATATTAATGTACGCTGATGATACCGTCTTAATTTACACGGACCAATCATTGGGTAACTTACAAGACACAATCAATCAAGAACTAACAGTTCTTCAGGAGTGGTTTAATTCTAACAAATTGACTTTAAATATAAATAAAACTAAGTATATAGTTTTTCGTTCCAATAAAAAAGATGTTAATACCGACAGTTTCCGAATTTGCATCGGAAATTCAATCCTTGAAGAAGTTAGTTCATTTAAATATCTGGGAGTAACATTAGATTCTCATCTTCATTGGCAACAGCACATTATAAACACATGTAAAAAGTTAACGTATGCTTGTTTTGCCTTACTGAAGGCGAGACAATGCTTTGACACTCCCACGATGAAACTTATATATTTTGCTATATTTCATAGTCATTTAACATATTGTATTGAGGCCTGGGGCGTAACTTATAACACTTACCTTTTGCCATTGATCAAATTACAGAAGAGAGCCCTCAGAATCTTGACATACTCCCACTATTCCCAACCGTCACATATCATATTTCATCGACTTCACATTTTCACATTTCTGGAAATTAAACAATATAAGATTGCTTGCTTAATAAATAATATTTTAAAATCAAACAATCCACTGGCAGCGAACATCTTAATTAAGGGTACTCGATTAACAAGGGCGAACACATCTGGTCACTTTAACATACCACGGTCTCGAAACGTATACGGCGAGCGACTGATGCAATCATGCGGAACTAAAATCTGGAACACATTACCATCTTCAGTCACCCAGTCAGGCAACTTTAACAGCGCTTTGAAATACTATATTTTTCTTAATAGAACATGTCTCCCACCATCCTGAAACTCAATCGCATATTCTGTTATTGAATTCATAAAAAATTTGATTTCACTTTGAATACACTCGTGCTCCTTATGCGTGTCGTTATTATATAATGTATAAATTACCTGATGTAGTTGAACAAGTCACTTTCTACGTTTATTTGCTATTGTCTTTTCTTTTTTCTTTTCTTTTTTTCTCTTTTATTGTATTTCCAGTAATATTTCTTAAGAGTGCTGCCTTCCTACTATGTTATTATTAAAATGGGCCCAAACTAGCCAAAAGGCTATGGGCCCAGATGGTTCTCAATAATTTGTATGCTGCAACTCATGACAATAAACTCGATTGATTGATTGATTGATTGTCGTTCCATATTACACGTTTAAAAATCGTTTCTTGTTTTTTTTTGTCTTGCTTTTTTTTACAGACTCGCCGTAGTTGTTGTTTACTGCAAAGTATCTAGGAAGTTGGATATGGGTAAGGACGATCAAGAATATCTTGCAAACATGCTGTAAGAGTTCCCAAGGGGGATAACATCAGATTTGTGAAACCGAAGGGAAGTGTCAAATACTGCACTGTTATTTGTGATGACGTGAAGATTATCCAAACGAGATCAAAGAACTAGGTAAAGAAATACAGAAACTAACTAGAAGGAACGATGAACGTGAAGCGGAAAACCGCAGACTCAACGCATATCTAGAACAAGTACAAACATTAAATAGTCTGTAAATCAAGGGGTACCAGCCCAGGGAGACCCAACAGACATCGTGAAGCGAGTCGGAAGCCTTATTGAGGAACTGATTAATTAACGATTCGGATATTGACATTTGCCATCTTGTCCAAACTTTCAAACCAGATATGAAAGCATCATTGTCGTCCGATTCACAAACCGAACAAGGCAAGGTGCCTGAAAAAAATAAAGAAACACAGATTGCCTAACGGGTCACTCGACTTTGGAGAGTCTGCCTGTTTTCTGCATATCAATGAGCACTTGACAAATAAAAAAAATTGCTTGGTGCTGAGATAGCACAGAAACGTACACCGGGATGGCGATATGCGTGGACGACAGGCGGAAATGTTTTTTCGCACGCAAAAACGAGACTCCGTAGCACAAATATCTTCAGCCTTGATGAAATTTCAAAAATATAAAAAAGGAAGAACTATTTTATGAAGAACTCCTTTCGACGCATTTAGAGCTATGTCACTGAATGGATGATAATATGTTGATCGTTTCACCTTCAACGAGGAATTCAACTTCTCAGAAAAAATAATATCTTTCAGTTATACACATAAGCTCTAGTAGCATAAAAAATAGGGAAGATTAATTTAAATATGTTTTTTCTGTTCTTTCTGCCTGAAATTTCATGTACTCTTCTTCACAACAACATTGTTGACAAGGGATGACGTCATTCCACACACAAGAAATTATAGGTATGAATAAACTGATGAGAGGTAATAAAAAAGGGAAGGAATGGAAATTTATAAAAAAGCAAAATATATCGTATGAAGTTATTGACGACTTCAACAAAGTTGGGTGAAATGAAAAATGCATGGCAAGAAAACAGCAAAATATGGGTATTGCTGTAGTTTACCCACCGCCATCGGGCAGTACCTTAGCATTTATTTAAGTTCTGGAAGAACTACTCTCTTTTCTAGGTTCAAAAAAGGTTAAGTGTATGATACTGTGGGACATTAACATAAACACTATATCAAAAGATGGGAACACTGTGGAGTTCAACAACCTTATAAATCAATATGCGTGTTACAACTTGATTTACACTACCTACTAAAATAACCGCTGAACCAGCGTTCGCGCTTGACATCTGACTTGCATATTTCGAAGCAAATGATACTGCGCTGGCTCTTTTTTCTGTGGAGAGTGAGGATCATCTGCCTTTCTTTTGTTTAGGCTCTACTTCAATATAGAAAGATAAAAACACAAACGAAGCCTCTTTTTATCGAGCAATAAATTCTGAAACATTAACCCGTTTTGACAGTCTTGTAAAAAATTCAGATTGGAATGCCGTGTGGTCCGAGGAATGCGCGGATATAGCTCTTCTATATATATAAATATTTAAAATGCGATATGATAAGGGCTTTCCTGTGCAGACAAACATATTTAGAAAGAAGAGTTTGAGGAAACCGTGGGTCACCGCAGAATTTTATAAAAAAAAATAAGAAACAAAATACGTCTCATGCATTTAAACAAAACGTGCCCGGTGTCTATGACTCACGGAAAGCTGTTGGAAAATTAATTATCCAGCACAAAAGAAAAAGCGGCCCTTTAAAAAGAGTTTTATCAGATGATGAGATCTTAACAGTTATACAAGCCGCAGATAAAATAAATCAGCAC
This sequence comes from Ixodes ricinus, assembly GCA_037355805.1. Taxonomy (NCBI): domain Eukaryota; kingdom Metazoa; phylum Arthropoda; class Arachnida; order Ixodida; family Ixodidae; genus Ixodes; species Ixodes ricinus. Next base: position 4,748 of record JAZHYW010017232.1, read on the forward strand.
TTCATAATTATAAACCAGAATTCGTTAAAACAGAGACTTAACTGACCAAACGGTGATTACATGAAGTCTTTTAACTCGATAATGCTGGTCCCAGTTTCCCTTAAAGAAAGTTATGACACTAGCTATAAATACATTTTAAAAAGGTGCCGCAGTCGGAGTGCAGTATGCTCTCCAACATTGTAAATAAAATTATTGCAAGTGGAAGATTTCCTGCCAAACTGAAAGTAGCTTGAACTATACCTGTTTATAAAGGAGGGGACGGAAAAAATACGAGTAATTAGAAGCTAATTTTCATTCTTCTTATATTTTCAAGAACATTGGGATCTGCTATAAATATTAGGCTGGCTGTTTTAATTCACTAAATACAAAGTCAAAATATATTCCCAATGTGAATTTCAGGAGCAGGAATCTACGGAGCAAGCTCTTCTTGACATCAAAAACAAAATAAGTTCAAACATTGAAAATAAACTGTATACTCTGGGCATTTTACTGGAGTTAAAGAGGGCTCCTGATAAAGTGCAGCACGAAATATTAATGGAAAAGCTTGAAAAATTCGTCTTTTGTGGAATAGCAGCACGATTAGTAAAGAGTTACCTGACTAATCGATTTAATATATCATGGTCAATAAAACAGCCTCCTCCAAATTAAATATGCAGCATAGCGTTCCCCAGGGATCCATACTAGTTCCCTTATTATTTCTAATGTATATTGATGATTTCACACCGATATCCGGCCCGCAGGAAGTAATTATACTCGGTGACAATTCGAACATCTTATTTACTGGTTCGACAAAACATTATATTGAAAGAACAGTTAACTGTTATGTATAAAATATATCAGAGCGGCTACATATGAATAGGCTGAAATTAACACAAAGAAAACAAAATGCATCCTCTTTGAACAAGCTAACAAACGATACTATAAAAGTAGACATTTGAGAGCTAACTTTCTTGCTGGGAAAACAATATATAACGGATGACAACCAACCAAATACTAAAAATAGGGACCCTACCTTTCGCGGCCCACTCGGCTCTTCTTCATAGTTAAAGTCAAAGTCAAGGTTTATTAAGACAACCGTCGAGGAATAAATACACTTGTCTGGAGGGCCGCCACAAAAGGCATCCACATGCCAGAAAAGGCATAGGAGATGGCCGTTGAGGATTAGTATTTTTCGAACTTCTTCTTTCAGTGATATGGCGAAACTCGTTGACATGAGCTGTTGGCAAAGCGCCAAGGCATTTATTTGTGTTTCCTGGCGTCGCTATATCTTCTGCCACCCCCTCCCCCATATTCTTATGACACTCTCTCCAACCTCGTCTGCATATGTGCCTGGCATAAACACATTTAAAAATTAGGTAAAGGGCAAAAATGAGTCACACGTAAAAAGTTTCAAACACAGCTTATCTGCGTATTAACTGAATCTAGGCAGTGTTATTAGACCCATTGGTACCCTCGCTGGTTTTGTAATATACCATTAAATTGAGTCACATGTAAGCCATTCAGACAAAAACTTAATGCTATAGAAAAGAACTATATTTCAGCTATATTCTGCTATAATGAAAATATTGTTTTCATATTATAGAAATAAACAATGTTGAAATTACCAGTTTCAGTATGCAAAAGGCCAGGTTCAGCTCAATAACTTCAGTAGTGGTATTTACAGTGATGCGTACCCTCCTTCCCTGGGGAATTTGAGTATTTTCGTTAAGCAGAACTCCCACATTTGGCGCAGCTCGCAATTTCACTTACGAAAAATCGAACGAAGCTAGTATATCGATAAAAATCCCAGAAAGACACTAACACATGCAGGGCTTCTGTTCTCAATGCTCTGCGCCAAACGACCAAGACTAAACTTCTTGCACAGATTTTTCCCCTCCGTCTTTAGCTTTTTCAACGACAAATCTTGACAAAAATCGAAGAGATGGCCTCGAGGGCCTTACTACCATATTCTGCTTCTGTTAGAACAACCAACCCTCCCTTCTTGTCGGCAGGGGGAAGCGAATGCCGACGTTCCCACAGCAACGAGACTGCTTTCCTAATGGATTATGTTCAGCGTCAAGACCCCCAACGTGTAGTGTCCTCTGAGGGTGATTGTGTCAGAGCATGAAACATGGCCAAAAACCATTGCTCTTTTCTTGCAGGAGAAGCTAAAGTTGCTTAAGATTGACGATCCGTTTTTGATCAAAAGTTCGGACAGAATTTCTTAGAATTGTTTATGTATCCTGTTATGTGTCGTCTGGTAAAGGTGCGATGCAACGATTCTTTTGCTTCCAGTAAATGCCGCTGAAACTTATTCCTTGAAATTCGTAACTCATCTAATACGTGTTGTTTTTGTCCAGGTAATGGCGGTGGCAGAAATAAATGAGGAAAAAGGAGCAGCATTCATCGCTCAACTCTCAGCCAGAACAAGTGGCCACGTGAACTGAAGTCGTCTGTATGCCTCCAATGTTTATCGTAGCCACCCGTTGGGGTTAGCAAAGCACAAGGCACGCGCTGAGTTCCACACATTGTTAAGGTTCGGTCCTTGCCGTCATCGCAGCGATTGAGCACGAGCCACCAGCCGAATGCAAGTCGGGGCACTGATTTTCACGAGCTGAAATCGAGTGCTCACGTCGTGCTTGTGTTCAGATTATGAGCTGCATTTAAATATGGTCACTGCGAAGATAGCAAAGCTTGATGACGAAATCCTGGATATTGCATTGTTGACAATGCCAACAATGTGAGCCCCACACTTCGCAATCAAGTTTTGCGAATGAGAAACTGAAAGAAAACGTATGCTTTTATCCTCGATATTATGCGGCGACACAGACGCTTCTTGGTCAGTGGCGCTCCGTGCGAGTGTACTTGGGTCTCACTATTGGAAGTAAACCTGTGGAAAGTGAGAAACATTCCTACCCAATATTGGGTAGGAATGTTTCCCCCTTCGCCATTAAAATGTAGCTGTGCCCTATTCTCAGAAAAATTCACTTTGATGAATATCTTTATAATGCATTTAATACAAAGGAGCAAGCGAGCTGGACAAAAATGACGATAATAATCCTTGAAGAAGGGGAAAAGGTGGACGAAGGACAAACACAAATTTTGGAGGTTTGTGTTTGTCCTTTGGTGGATGACCAGCAAAGCTGTTTAGCACACGGCACAGGCCTGACACAGAATTTTGAACAAAGGTACGAACACATTTATTGTCGTAATCGGTGATCATCGTGACGAAAGGTACGCACAGTCATGTCGAGGACTATCGCCGCCCCGAGGAGCCGGAGCAGACCAGACTCGCGTGACGGGACCGCCACCCGGCAGAAGAAAAGGAAACAAGGCACGCAAGCGCTTGGAACGACGATAAAAAGACGAAAATAATCCCTGGAGAAGGAGAACAAGACGGACAAAGGAAAAACACAAATCTCCCAACACAGCTACGTGACTATAGTGCGAGACCAAAAAAATCCGCCTGGTCCGGTTATCGAACCCGGGACCTCTCCATTTCCAGTGGAGCCGGAAGAGGCGGTTTTTTCAGATCGCGCACTAGTCACCTAGCTGTGTTTTGAGATTTGTGTTTGTCCTTTGTCCCTTTTGTTCCCCTTCTCCAGTGATTATTTTCGTAATTCTTGTCCAGCTCGCTTTGCATCTTTGCATTTAATTGCATTATAATCAGACAAGGAGAGGGCGGTGCACTTCCCTCCACCTTCTCCTTTCCTCCTCCTCTTTACCTGCCGCCGAATTATCCTGCTAAATTTAGCGGGGAAACTGAATTGGTGTTGAAGTCACGTGGCGTCAATTTCCCCGCTAAATTTAGTGGAAAAATTTCCCCGGCCCAATTTCCGGCTAAATTTAGCAGAAAAGTTTCCCCGCCACACTTAGCGGAAAACTTTCCGCGTTAAATTTAGCGGAAAATTTACCCGCTAAATTTAGCGGGGAAAGTTTCTCCGCTAAATTTAGTGGGGAAATTTGTCCATAAATTTGGCGGAGAAACTTTCCCAGCCAATTGCCCCGCACCTCCTGCTCACCGTATTGTCCTCTTTATTCCGGGGTTGAGCTTCCCGCTAAATTTAGCGGGTAACATAGAAGTTTTTGTTGACGCACACGAAAACACGAAAAATCCACGGAACATCACTTGAATTCACCGCTAAAATTAGCGGGGAATTGAATTGCTGTTAAGGTCACGTGGCGTCAATCTTTTAGCTAGATTTAGAGGGGAAAACTGTGGGAGGAGGGGAGGCTATGGAGGAGGAGGGGAGTGCACGGGGGAGGAGGATGGGAGGGCATGCAGTTGGGGCAGGGGAAGGTACGGAGGAGTACGGGAAGGTACGGAGAAGGAGGAGGGGAGATGAGGAGGAGGGGAGATGAGGAGGAGGAGGAAAGGAGGGGAGGACAAGAATCAGAGGAGGGGAGGGGGACAGGGTATGGAGGAGGAGGGGCATCAAACATCAAAACACCAGACCAGGTCACGCCCGGACACAACAGTACACCAGAAACTGTTTTTGAATTTCCTCTCTGATGTAAACGTAATATAACACCAGTCCCGGTCTGGTGGATTTTTCCAACACGCACGAATTAAGATAAAATATATCTCGCGGTCTTAAACAAAAAAAAAATCATCAAATAGTGAGTGCATTTTCAAGGCGATAAATCAAAACATCCTTAGTGATCTCACGTTGGATGTCCGGCTCATGAATGCTACACTTACCCCATGCATGAAATCACAGCGGCCCATTCCAGTATCGCTCTCCACAATTATTAATAATTTTATTCTGACTTTTTGAGTCGAGGGTGGTAAATTTGTTTTAACCTGACTGGGCTTCACTAACCTTTTACATTTCTGCAAAAAAGTTGTAGAAAAATTAACACTCGAGCGTACTTATCAGTCAAGTAAACAAAGTTAAGAATTATTCGCCACAGAATTGTTTTATGCACAAAAAATGAAAGCAAAAAGTAACTATAATGAAGTTCATGACTAAGGTTTCTATTTTTAATCTATATTTCAGTAAATATTTTCATCATTTAGTCCCTCTGTGTACAGGTTAATTATAAATTACTTAATTAAAATGGGAACCAATAATATATATATATATATAGCATAATGTATAAATTTCCAGATCGTTAAAACAAATGAAAATATTCATATAAGAGCTACGGATACGTGCATTCTGAATAACGCATTGTCAATATTTGACCGTAAAGCAGTCTGCTGAGAGATGCCCTTGGAGCATAGGAGACATGATGGTATTGAAAGTTCCCCTGAACGTGCCTGGAACGAGTTGCTAGGGGATTCCGAAATTCGCTAAGCTATAAGGCATAGGGTTCAGGCTATGGGCAACCTGGGGATCCAAAGCGTTTGACCAGGTTGCCCGCATGCTAAATCGTCCGTGGTCATTTACACTGCGAGGGGGCAAAGTTCAAATGGCCACGCGAGTGACGCTCCGCCGCTGATAAAAGGCGTCTAGGCGTACGCCCGAGGGCTTTTGAGTCGCGGCACGGGCAATACCCCTTACTAAATGACTACGTGTTGTGGCACCAGTTCGCTCTGTCATTCTCAGATACAGGTACCAGCAAGGGTAATTCCACAAAGTTAAGTTTTATGAAGTTTTATTATTAACAGAAAATTCTGAAAGTGTATCTGTTCTAATCGTGAGCTAAAGTATATTTGCTTTATGTGCCATGGAGTGCGGTGGGAGGCAGGTGGCAAAACGCTGCAGCCCAGGGAAAGCAAAAGGCACGGAAGCCGTGCCCCTGATGAGGCACATTGAAAATTGGGCAAGACACCCCAGTGTTTGCGACATAACACCGCCCTTTGCTTCTGCTGAGTTTGAAAGAACAATATAGTGGACTATTTAGAACACTGAGAGGATGGACTTTTTTAATTACGGTGTGTGTATCTTTATACAACCTGACCTTAATCTGCCTCAAGAAGCGACTTGTCTCTCAGCTGCAGATGAGAAATTTAGCCAGTGCAGTATAACCGCTGGCCTGGAGTCTTTAACGTGCATCACGCAGTAGTGATACGCGACCGCACATCGGTACGATGCTCATCCATATCGTAACGGGGCAGGGATAGAAATTGAACCTAGAATCCCTTGGTTCTGCAGCGCGAGCTTTCGCTTCACGTGCTCCGAGCTGGTGTGCGCTAAAGCCCATTCATGTTTGAAAAGTAGCGCAAAGTGGGTCGATGCTTGAGGCACATGCAACGTGTAGACCTTGGGAAGATCATGGCGGCACAGCGCACCACTGAGCTAGAGTTCAGACGCCATGTTCTTCCCAGACGTGGCGCGCGGCACGTGTCTCGAGCAATTCCACAACACTGGATGGCGTCTGTTTTCTCAGGATAGATGGGACTTAGTGTGCGCTAGCCAACTCTGTCACCGATACTAGGAAAAATTGGAAATAATAGAATACCTAACGTTCTCAATAAAAAATAGAAATTAATTTCGTGGTCATTTACGTGGGTTTACCTTATGGAAACATATGCAATAAAACGTTCGCTATTATATCACCCAGAATCACTGGTTACTTGAGAGGGCATGGAAGCACGCAAACGACGCACATCTTCAACTTCTTTCTCTCAAACCCTGCATTTCTTGAGCGCGACGGCCTTCGGTGTCCGGCCTGGCTTCATGGGAGCCAACCTCCATGAAACAAAACATTCAACCGACCTGGATGCCGTCCCTTTTTTTATCGACGTTTCCAGTACCAGGAATGAAGAAAAGCGCCAGGCAACCGAGGCAATCACCTTCTCCGTCATCAACCAGCTTCACCTCGATCATTACCAGTGTTGCTGTTGGGCGGTTGGTGAAAGTAGCCAAAACACGGGTCAAAAGTAGCCAAAAGGAGCCATTTTATTTGTCTTGGCGCCAAACATGTCGCCACCGTTTTTTCTAAAAAGAATTGTCGTACGAAGTGATAAAATGAGGCTATGTACAGCCTTAATCAACGTGAATAAGTGCTTCCACATCTAGAGTAATTGAGGGTAAGTTTTTTAAAAAGCTCGATGGGCATGTCATATGTGGAGGTCGTTTTCTCTTGGAGCCCCAGCCCGAACTTTAGTCTCAGAATCGCCACAACGACGTCCAATTTCATCTTGTTTCTCAATTGAGTTTTTGTTAGTGAAACTTGAGGAAACACACGCTCAGAATCCGCATTCGATACTGGAAGCGACAGCAGTCTCAGCGTACCTTCTGCGAGTTGTGGAAAAGGGCACACTTCAGAAACGCCCCTGTAAGCGGCCGCTCCGTGCCAGAAGTTGAGGCAGGTTGTACGGTCCACTGTGCTAGAAATTGACTGCAGGTATCTAATTTCTGATTCTAGCTCAAGAGAAGAACAGCCAAAAAAGTGAAGTGGAAGTCTCAGTATGTCTGCTCGGCTCTTGTCACTCTCTATGGTCTCTGGGTTTATGGCATTGAGCCTTCGAAGTGCGGATGAAGAATTAGGAAGCCGTAGTTGCATCTGGACTGCCATTTGCTTTAAGAAAAGAAAGCAGCGTTCGCGAACATTTTTTGATCTTCAGTTGGAAGTTTCGATAGCTTCTCTCTGAAGCTATCGTGCGGACGAATCTTGCACTTGCAGAATTTACACTTGACGGCCGTTTCCGTTGTTAGCAGATTGCACCCAGCCTGCAAGAAGTATTGATGAAGAAAATACGGGTGAATAACAGCGTGGTATTGACGCAGCATTGATGTTTTTATGCACGGCATGCCAAAAAGAAAGTTAACGAAGCTTATCCATTAATCTTGCTGTCTTTTCGCCACTCGTCGCGGAAGCTTCTTTTTGCGCTGGCGTGCTTTCCTATGCCTTCCACACTGAATGTGGAAGGCTACAAGAATAGGCTGCGCTTGGTTATCTTACCGTTGTGGCCATGTGATTGCCTGAACATTCAGTACCGTGATAGCCAGAAAGTGTCAAGTCTTTTTCTTATCATTTTTAAAGCCCGTAGTAATGCCTAGAAATGATACCGCGTATCATTTCTGGGCCTGTTAGAAAACAAAAGCAAACAACTAAGTTTGCCAAGAAAGACTGATTCTAACGGAGCTGTTGCTTCCGTTTAAATTATATTTGTGGACTTGTAATATACCAATCTTTCAGTATCGTGATGACCAGAACGTGCCGCGTCTTTTTTATAACTTCCTTTTAAAGGTATTCGTAATGTCAGAAATTATGTCATCTTTCTGCCCGAGTATAAACATTCTTTGTACTAAATATTGCCAGAATATAACAAAGTAGCCAAAAAGTAGCCAAAAAGGCCAAGGAGCCAACTTAAAAGTTTTGTCACCAGACCGTGCTCAAAAGTAGCCAATTTGGCGCAACAGTAGCTACCAACGGCAACACTGTGCGTTACTCTGCGAACCCATACAGTGACTCTACCGCCGCCCGAGCGCGCTGGCCGATTCCTTTGGTCGGCGCGCGGGCACGCAGCGCCATGGGGTGGCGCTGATAGAAACTGACGCGGGGCGGCCTTCTTCGGCTTCATTTAATTGTCATTTGGCGTGGCTTTTTGCGCGGCTTCGAAGCTAAGATGCCTCAGATCGCGGCTTCACGAATTTATCTGCCGTTTGGCGTGGCTGATGACGTCAGCTCGCTCCATGCAGACTTGTGCTCGTTACTTAAAAAATGTAATGGATTACATAGCGCACACCAGCGCGGAGCTCATAGAGCGAAAGCTCGCGCTGCAGAACCCAGGGATCCTGGGTCCAATCCCCACCTTTTGCCCGTTTCGATATGGATGAGCATCGTACCGACGTGCGGTCGGGTATCACTACTGCGTGGTGCACGTTAAATACTACAGGCTAGCGGTTGTACTGCACTGGCTAAATTGCTCATCTACCGCGAGTTACTCGTCGCAACTTTGAAATGGCTAACCAACCACGCGCTCTAGAAATATCCACACAACCCCAATTATTATTACAATACTTTATTATTACAAGGACTACCGTAATGCGATGTTAAGGGTAATTGGAAAATATTGTTGCTGAACATTTTGAAAACATCAAAATTGTTTCAATTGTTTTCCTGATAAATGTACGCAAAAAAGTAGTGATAATTTTTAACATAACGAGTAAAGTAATCCGTTACTTTCCACCGAAAGTAATTTGTAACGGTAATCCATTACATTTGGCTCGGTAATTTGTAATTGTAATCCATTACATTTTTCAAGTAACGGCCCGGGCACAAGTCTGCCCTTGAGCGGATGCGGAGAAAGGCTCACCGATTTTAAACTTTTTTTCTTAGCTTATAACGAATTTTGTGTCACACGTGGTAATTTAACAAAATTAGAATTCGTCACTTCATTAAAAATACTTGTCCCCTGTTTTGTAATAATCCTGAAGTTCAATGGGCATATTTATTAATTCGTCAGGAAATTAGGAATTACCCGTTCCGTCTATTAATGACGCCGCAAGTATAAAATCACATGGAACACCCGTAAAGAAGAAAACAATTTAGTGTCAGCTTGACAGTGGACCGTCGGTAGTTCTGTCAGATGAAGAGATCTATTTCGCAGCCTCTTAGGCGCCCGTCTTCGGCTTGAGCGGGACCGCGTCGTGCGTGACCGCGCGGTGCATTATGGGAAACGTCACATAATGACGTCACCCGTGACGTCACGAATGATATCACGAGAGTCCCGCGTGTTGCATCATGGGAAGCTTCCCATGATGAAGTCACGCGTGACGTCACGGTCACTCGTGAAGGTCACGACAAAGGTATGGCTCCTTTTCCGTACCCTCCTGCTCCTCCCCAAGAGCTGCGCTCTAATTCGGCATTACAGGGAATTGTGAACGTCTTTAATTTTTGTGAATCGTTTCAGCCCGAAAATTGTGTGGTGCCTGATAGATGAGTAGGTGTTCGTTGGTGTAAACAGTGTCTGCTATGCGCTATTTTTATTTTTTATTTTTTTAACTAGTAAAGTTTTAATTGCGAGTACACCTTCGTCCTGTCGTGTTAGTTGCCTTCACTCTGTCTTCGTCGTTCGAGCTGTGCTCGCTGTGTATAACGTTTACCAATCCCTGCCCAATTCACTACCGCACAGAAGATTAGTTCTTGCGATAGGTCACGGAGTGACAACGGTGACAGTGTGGAGCTCTGAAAGACACGGGTGTTTCTGCCGTAGAAGGACACTTCACATAAAGGCAGGTGTGTGAAAAACCAGCACAAAACGGCCAGAAGACGTGCAGGCTGTCCGTGGAAGAAAGAAAACCCCGATATCCTCACTAACCGTTCTATCCTGTTTTCGAAGGTTAACAAAAGCCTCCAAGACGATTGGATCCACCCGCGTTCTTGCGCATGCCCTTTCGGGTTTTCGGCATTTACAGTTTTGTTTTTAGGTTTTAGGCGCTGCAACTTTAAGTTTTCGAACTTTTTCTTGTTTTCCAGTTCATAACGTTTTCAGTCGTTACCTAGAGAGTAAACAACAGAAAACACTCGCTCGTCTATTATTAATTTGGAGCAATATACCCAATAAGCTCAAGAAATATTACAAAGAAAAGACATAATTATTTTTACAGAACCGACAAATTTGTATGATAACAAACTGATGTGTGTAACGCGTAATCCGAGAGCCTCCAAATGAAAATAAGGAAAACAAAATTGCTGGGCTTTTACCCGCATTCGCTCAATAGCCGGTGAGCTTTCTCCGCATCCGCCGGTTTTGCGATGAGGTTTTCTCCGGGATTCTGATTCCGAGGTCACAATGGCAAAACAAAGAGCAGAAATGTTCACAAGCGTCATAGGACCCTGCGGAGAGGCCACTTTGGTTTCGGGGAAATCTCGGATTACCGACCAAAGGGGTTTACCTATAAGCTCGTCTAGGTTGGCTCAGGACAACGGTCATGGTACATCGGAGTACCGAAAGAAGCCATCGTTTAGGCTTCCAGTCTGGGTGAAACTATTTGTGCTTGTTAGGGAAGGAGGTGTAGTGTTTTTTATAACCGTGAAAGCCAGAACCTGTGGATTTCAGTGCAGGGGAAGCGCAGCGAAAGCTTCGAATTATTCCTGCGACGACTTCGTCTAGAAGTTTAGGTTACTACCAAGAATAGACCGTTATTGAGACAGCGCTTCTCTGCGATATTTTTCCCGGGATATGCCAAATGCAGCTGGAGAAATGTCATTCGGTACAAGGGGAGTTCTGATGAATTTAGTGTACGTTTGTGTCCGTGCTTTACCTGTTTTGACATTGAAAAAAAAAGTTCAGCCTTTTTATTTTTGTAGAAGGAAGACCAGCGGAGCTGTACTCGATACGCTGTGTGCTTCTTCTTTGCCGTCGTTTGTTTTTCGCGCTGTTTCCTACGATGAATACCCACTAACGCGCCCAACTATTCATTCTTCTATTATAGCTGGAAAGCGTTGCCGCGCATCTACGAGCGACGGCGGGAATTATACTGGTTGTGTGCTTGCCGCCGTCGCTTATAGATGGCGGCAGCTGTCCAGGTAGGTTTGTGTGCGACATACACGGACACGATCCTGGGGAACCTAGCCCATAAAAGAACACTGACACCCCCCCCCCCCCCATTTTTTATTTTTTGTCAAGCGATTGATTATGGTGTCGGAATATTACCCAATTAATGTTTTGCTACAGAGTCACACATTTTTTTAATAAAGCAAAAAAACGCAATTGCTCGAAACCGAAACCGAAACTCCCGCACCGCACAGAGAAGTGGAGAGGAGAGAGTGAGTGGCGGAAGTCACGTAACTACACCCGACCGGGCGCGTTTTTTTCCTCTGCACGTAGCAGACAAAATGCGTGGCGGGATTTGTTCGCCGTGTGATTCCTTTGCAGTTACGTTTGTTCTGCTCGCTGTTCCGTACTTCAAGATGAGTTGCTTTGTACATTTAGGTGTCTGACATTAGTAGTGAGTGCCCGTGGTGAATTCCCGTGATCGGCTCCGGAAAAGAATACTCCCAAGACTTTGCGTGAAGAGCTGCCGTTAATGTCCTGCATCTGAAAGTGGCATTGTGGGCAGAGTGCACAAGTTTCCGAAAAATCAACGGGTCGGGATCAATGGCTGGCTGCATCTCCTGTAGAACAGTTACGCAAAGCTCGAAAAGCGCACGCTACCCGATTCATATGCTCCTTGCAATTTGTGGAAAGTGACTACATTGAGTTCACAGGTGCAAAAATGGAATCCCATCCCATCCTATACCATTTAGTTCAGTGACGTATCGTCCACAACAATTGTTTGTTTTTTTTCTGAGATAATTATTAAAAAAGAACAGTAGAGATCGCAAAATGTCTGAAAAAAAAAAGGTACCCCACCGGGGATTGAACCCGTACCCGCTGCGTGTGAAGCGGACGTCTTTCCACTGAGCTACTGAAGAAACTCGCTCACGCGTAGTAATGCAGCCGGTCGACTGTATGTCGGAAGTTTGCTGGCAATCTTCCTTCAGCACAAGCACTCCCGGCTTGAAGTCGGTCAGCACCACGCACAGGCCACATTCGCACCTCGTAAAGAAACCGTACGCGTACGTATTCAACTCGAAGTACGCACTTCGTGGTTGACGTCTGAGCGAGCGATGTTGTCAATTACGAGAAGGGACGACGGCTCGGCGACGTATTCGTGCAGTCGGCTTGCTGGTCGGGCGTGTCATACCAGTGGCGGATCCAAGGGGGGAGGCGGAGGCGACAGGGGCAGCCGCCCCCCCCCCCTTAAACGAAGCCGACCCCCCCCCCTCCCCCTTCTCGGAGGGCAATTTTGACAAGGGTGGACCCGCCGGTGCAAAAAAGAAAAGGAATGCCCCCCCCCCCCCCCCAAAAAAAACGGAGTTCTGGATCCGCCCCTGTGTCATATGGGATGGATATCAGTTCTTTTGACCGGTCCAAAATTTCTCTTTCGAAGGAAAACAGAATTCGCCGGTACCGTAAACGACAGTTCTGAAGTAGAGGTCCAACGCCCGTCGTCCGCTGCCATCCGCTAGCCCCACGATACGCGAAACGACGCCATGTTGAAAATTATGCAGTGAACACACAGAATGCTTCCGGTTGTCTGGGCTACCTTTTTTTTTCAATCAACGTATTTGCAGTTTTCTTTTTGAAGCCACAAAAAATGTGTTTCATATTTTTCTTTTTTTTTTAATATTGACTGTGTGCCTTCAATGACCCACGACTTTGATTAAATTTGGTGGTCGTGTCAAAACCTCAGAAACGGCCCGTGACCACGGAAAAGAGAATGAGCGCGACTCAAACCGGCCAGTTCTCGATCGGTGGCTTTCGGGCGGAAAGAAACCGAATTTCGAGCCGCAAATTCTGTTCTGGGTAGTTGGGCTTTAATGTGTCACGTACAACTAAAAACCTCGGCGAGCATAAATACCCCGTCAGTGTCACTTTAACAGCTCCGCTGCAAAAAGAAAGGCTTGGGACACAGTAAAATTAAACGTCGCACTTCAGAGAATTTAGAATCCAACAAAGATAAACTCCGAAAACCATTTTCCGAATTTCACAGAAAATAAACTCCGAAAACAAAAAAATCCTAATTATAAAAAGGCTGTTAACTTTACAAATTCCATAAAAAAAATATTGTTATTGCCAAAAAAAAAAAAAACGAATCGGTTAAATTTGGAAAGGTATTGATAAGCTTTTCTAAGAAAACAGTGTTCTTGTCCAAGCCCTCATTTGAAACTCCACCTCGTGTTGTCGCCTAGCATGGGCGGCGGAGAAAAGCTCAAAGAAAGAAATCTCACCGGAGAATAGCTCACCGGAGAAAAACTCACCGCAAAGCCGGCAGATGAGTAGAAAAGCTCACCGGCTTTTGAGCGGATGTCGAGAAAAAGCTCACCGATTTTTTTAATTATCTTTTAGCGTAGCGGATTGTGCGTCACACGTTGCAATTTAACACAATGAGAATTCGTCACTTCATTAAAAATAATTGTCCTCTTTTTTTTTGCGAAAATTCTTGAATTTAATTGGTCATATTTACTAATTCCTCAAAATTAGTAATCACCCATTCTGTATATTAATGACGCCGTAAGAATAAAATCAAACCGTCGGACACCCGTAAGAAATACAACAATTTATTAACGAAAAAAGAGTCATAGTACAGGCTAGCTGGTGGAAGTCAACCATTTCGTCGTTTACCCTGAGACTGGGGTTTTTAGAAGAGACCTGTCTGTTTTTCTGTCACTTTTGCTCTTCTAAAAAACCCCCAGTCTCAGGGTAAACGACGAAATGGTTAACAATTTATTGACAGCTTGACAGTGCACCGTCGGTAGCTCTGTCAGATAAAGCGGTTTTTTTGCGAACTAATATGAATAGCGGTGCATGAACCGTTTCAGCTCCGAAGATTGTGTGGTGCCTGACGCATAAGTAGGTGTTTGTTGATGTAATCAGTGTCGGCTACGCTGTTTTCTTTCTGTTATTTTCCCTAATAAAAGTTTCGCGAGAACAGCTTCGTCCTGCTCTGTTTGTGGCCTTCGGTCTGTCCTCGTCGTTTGAGCGGTGTTTATTGTGCAAAATGTTTACCAACTCGCCCAATACGCCACCCTAAAGAAGACTACTTCTTATATAGATCACAAGTAACAACGGTGACAGTGTGCAGCTCTGAAGGTAATGGGTCACTTGTCGTAAAACGGCACTATCACGAAAAGGCAACGTGTAAAAACACCAGCACGAACGGCTATTACCTTGCCAGCCTCTTATCAGTCGAATCACTGACCTTGGGGGATAATGGCTTCAGAGTTAGGTCAGTTAGTCGTTCACCACGACTAACTGACCTGGGCCTTTTCCGCAAATGTTGGGCGCCATCTATCGGCAAGCAGGAGAAACGTTTTTGATGGCGTGCCTTGCTTCCGGTTCTGCCCGCTCCAAGCTGTGTTGGCTGTCTGAACGCGGTCGGGAAATGCGCTCAGCGTTTGTTTTTCCTCTATCCAACGCGATCGACCGCGCAGATTTGTTTTCAATTAATGCGTTAACTACAGATAACTTTATCCGTTTGTACATTTTTTTTCCCGAAGGTTCGGACGACGGCAAAGTCCGTCGTCCGAACGGGACGACTGACTTCGCGCGTGGCGCCCGTTGAGACTGACGGCACAGTTGAAGCTCTCTTCTACCAATGAGATAGTACAAACGGTTACATTAAACTAGGATTTATGTTATATGCAGTACCGGCAGTAAATTTTAAAAAAAGATATTCGAAACCAAGTTACGGTTAAAAAAAGTTTTTTTAATTTTTTTATTTGCAGGTTATTTCTATAATCTGCTCGAAAATTTTAAATGACAAGATGTATTCTCATAATTGTAAAATATTACTTTAAAATCATCCAAAAACTTTGTGCCTGCTCGTACAAATGTAATTTTCATCAAAGGTGTACTTTTGTGGAAAAGGAGACCAATAAACTTGGTTGGGTCAACGGCGGTCGCGTTCAGCGTCCGCCGCTGCCCCTGGCGAGTTAGTTTTTCTCGTTTTTTACTGGAAGGAAGCAACAACTCGAAATTTCACAAGGTCGAATTTATCACCAAAGTACATCTTTAATAAATATCTAAGATACGTATACGTGCAGCCGCCGATTTCTGAGCGAGCCTTATCATTGATGTCAGCCCACTTCAGGCTACAGCTGTGTGGGACTGTAGATCCTCGAGAACAAATACAAAATCGGCCACACATGTACTTTTTTTTTTTTTAGTGTCGCGCCTGTAGAGAATGTTTTAAATTTTTTTTTTTACTCTCGGTACACACTTAAGGACAACACATCAAGATGATTGTTTCCTCTTTCTTATTTAACCACAAGACCAGCAGATGCGGTCGTGGTAGCGATAGATCTGCTCCCATTTCACTTTCTGGCTGTGCACGTAGCAACAAACGCTGCAGCGTAGCCACTTCACCTCAATGCTTTATAAATATTTGGAAACTGTTGGTGATTCTAACATTTACAACAACCAAAAATGGAGACCGGCAGTTTGCGTAGCAACGCGAGACCGTCACATTATTGCTATTAGTGAGCAAAAACGTGTGCCGGTGAAACGCACCATCCCAGAAACTGCCAACTCCGAGACGGCTCTGTGTGGCACATACGCGACACGACAGCCTACCTAACTAATCTGCCGACTATATTTACACCCCAAAAAACAGAAATAGGACGCAAACATGAACCATCCTTGAAGTGGCAACTGCAAAAGCGCGAGTGCTTTGAAAGCAAGCAGCCTTTACACGCCGTCCGCATTGTTTCGTTGGATCGCTCCGAATCTAGAGCTGCCGCTCCGTCAGGCAGCAGGCTAGTGAAGAAACCCAAAGAAGCTTGAACCGCGACAACGCTTGCTGTCGTTGCTGCAGCAAAGCAACGAAACAGCGTTGAGGCATGTCGGAAAACTTGAAACGCGCGACCACCGCTGCCTCCAGCAGTCCCGAGCCGGACGCACCACGCCACCAAAAATGGCGGACTCCCGCCTGCTGCTGCTGCGCATGCGCCGTGGAAACAGCGGAAGAGGCCCATTGTCACAATGCCTTTCTTCTCATTGGGCCCGAGATGGACGACATAGTTCGGAAAAATACTGGAGGTCGTAATCGGATGAATATTCCTAAGCAATCGGGTGAAAGTTGCCCTTTTCGTTATGAAAACGCTTAGCTCGAAAATTTTAGCGGAATACAAAGACTGGGCCGTGTCTGTGGTTTGCAGGTATACTGTCGCACCATATTAATCGAAAAGCGTTGTAAGGGCGTACACACATTCTAAATTAATTTGAAAAATCTTAACGGTTTCATTCGATTTTTTTCTCTATAATTGTTATTTTTAGCATTTGTACAAAACAAATCACCGACGTCTTCACTACAATTAAACATCGAAAAAAAAATCCCCATGGCTTTTTCCTAATAGTAAATACCGGGAAATCTTCGGTGTATAGTTACAAATGACCATATATCCAGAGACAGTGTGTAGATTTGATCTCGCAAATAAGCAAGAGACATGCCTTTGGGGCAGTATCTGCAGAGCGTCGTCTGTCTGATATGCATTTGCAATCAGCAATGTGATCGCAGCATTCATCGGTCTGTCACTTTTTACGTCCGTTGTTTTCATTTGCCCGCAACAACCTTCACCTACTAAGCTTTTTTTTTTTTTTTTTTCCAGACGCATTCACTTTGGAGGAGGGGTACGCTTATCTCTATTCGCCCCAAAGACAAAGAAAAACCCAGCCCCGTCCAGTTCGAGAACAACCGACACAACATGAACACACGGGAAGAAGTGGGGGGGGGGGGGGGCACGTCTTTGCTTGTTTGCCCTGCCACTTTTTTGATGTGGGCCTCTCCACATCAAGAAAGTAGCAGGAGGACAAGAAAGCAGACGCGCCGGTGCAAACGTCCCATAAAAAAAAATGTTTCTTTTTCACTATGGTTTACACTTCATTCACCTCATGATGGACCGAAGCGAAAGCTATGTGGCATCTCGTCTAATCGAGCGCTGCGAATATACCACGTAGATACGCGTGCCGCGTGTCGTTTCGCCTCCCCGACGGTCACGTGGTAGTCACGCGGCAACCGATTGGCTTTGACGGACTCTTAGCGTCACCCGCGGTCCATCGCAAGGTGCAACGGCGTGTAGATCTCGGCAGTCGAGTTCAGTTTCTTTTCGTTCGGGTGAGAGCGTTGGCGGGGAGGGCAGCACTTCCTCCTTGTCTTCTCCGGGCGGTGCACTCTCCCCCTCCGCCCTTCGGGACGTACTCCCCGTGCTGAAGAAGGGCGACCTCGATTTTGGGAGCCCAGTCGACGGTTCGACGGTCCCGGGATGCGAACGTGTCTGCTGGGGTTCTTTGTCACGGCGGCGCTGGCCGCTGCTCAACAAGTCGCCGAGTCATCGTCGTCACCGCTGTCAGCCGCAACGGACACCGGACGGCAGCAGGATAGAGCTCAGGTAACGGTGAAGCTTCATTTTTTTTTTACTTTTACCAGAAATTTTGATTTTCACTATTATGCTAAAAAACGTAACGCGGCATTGTGGAAACATCCATAGAAACCCTGATACGTAAAAATATATTCATATTAATAAAAAAAAAAAGACTGACGGAACAAGGTCTCTGTAGAGACTTCGTTGTTTGCTCTGTCCGTTTCTTTATTGTTCCCACGTCTAAGGGTAACTATGGATGTCATTCACCAGCTCACCTGCATTGTGGAAAGTTCTACATTGTGGAAAGTTCAGAAGGACAGCACACATGTATAGACATTTTGAGACTATATAGGTTCTAACTTACTGATTCATACGAACAACATTTTAGTTAAGTCTTACTTGTTCGTTTTAAAGCTTCCTGCAACTATACCTTTATTTTACGGGCATTTATTGTCGCGCGGGTGACTTTAACGTTACCAAAGTTTCGGTGAATGAGGTCAACCTTGGCAACATAGTTGAACCTTACAGGAATGCCAAAATTGTCGGACTAGTTGCAGGATTAATCAAGAAAAATTGTGTTTGTGTGTATGTCTATATATGCAACTGAAGTTTGTCTGCCACGACGGGCCACTTGTCTTCCAGCTGTAGATGAGAAATTTAGCCAGTGCAGTACAACTGCTAGCCTGGAGTCTTTACGTGCACCACGCAGTAGTGATACACGACCGCACGCGGTGCGATGATCGAGAAAATAGGCGCACGTGATCTCGGCTTGCCCTTTTCTCCGCATTATTCGAAGTGCACCAAACCACAAGATGCCACTCACGGGCAAGAGTGCGATGATAAGAAAAATATAATGACGGTGCCCATTTTGGCCTTATGGGCTAGGTCATAGGCATATTACCGGTGAAGCGAGCCACTGCATTGCTTGCAAATATTAACGTGCGGTAGATTTGGTTTTTAGTTTTAAAAACAACCCTGAGTTAATATGATATCATCTTCAAATATAAATGGCACGAATTGCTCGCAAAGCTGTCCACCGACCGGACCGCAGTCGAAACCCGGTGACCAACTAAAATCCTAAATGACTCGACCTTTTTTTTTTTTTTTTTTCACAAGATCAGCTGAGAGTTTTTGCGCAGGTGCAGCGGAGGTGGTTGTAACCGAATTTGATTATAATAGCCTGTTTCATATCTGACGGCACGCTCAAGATCCCTGATTTCATGCGTTGAAGAAAAGTGTATGTCAGACTGACCTTTTGTTCTTGATCTTGTTTACTTGGTTTAAACTAGCAACTTTCTGGAACGCCTAGCCGCAAGAATATTAACACGGATTGGGCCAAACATAAGCTGAAACATGGCATGGCGTTATTGAAGTTGCAGCTTGTTTTGGTAAATTATGGCAGTGTTCAAAGTTCTCGAAGTAAAAAATAATATATAAAAAAGCATTACCGGCACTTATAGTTCTGCACTTAGAAATCCTGCTAAAGCTTCGTCACTGGAAAACGACAGAAGTCTTCGCACAATCTAAAGGGCTGTCACGCCTATGATAGTCTTTTTCTGTTCGCCGAAAAAGGTCGTTGCTTTTTTTCTTGTAACCATTAAGCACATCCCACACGTTTCTAACTGAACTAGGTAACTGGGCACCCATGTGGGAAGCGTTGCTAGTTTTCTAGAGGAAGCAACCAAGGCCCCAAGGCGCACTTTTTGTTCATCGGTTATTTTTTTCCATGTCGCTAATCGTTATGTTTCCTCGTTTTTACGCCCTCAAAATGCGCGCGCACAAATAAGCGCGCCTAATCGGGCGGGCAATCGAACGTGCATCTTCATGCAACACAAAGTTTCCCTAAATTACCAGAATTCTGAGGGTCTAATAGTATTTCGGTCTTTGTTTTTGGACCGCATTCGGCGTTTAATTTGTCAAGGAAGCAGAACATGAAGGGGTACCAGACGTTTCATCGAACGCCGTCTCATCGAATCGCTTGAGGCCGTTTCATAGAATTTCGCTTCTCGAGCATTAGTGTTTTTTGGATGTCGTAATCTCTTCTGAGTTTTTCTTACGCTGCTGTCAGAATAACCAGAAGTAGAATTGCTAACCTGATTTCTTTTTCATTGAAGCTTTTGTTAGTGAATTCTAGAACGTAACAAAACTTCAGTGGAGTAAGCGACTTACTGTTTTCAGGTGAGGTAGCCGGCTGTTCTCCACCACACGCTTTGTTCCCTCCTAATTTTCCCATTTGTTTCACGCATGACAGGTACTTCCTGAATAGATAATCTTCGCTGTGCACTTTTGTTTTCTATTTACCTGTTTACTTGTGTTTCCGTCCTATACTGATAGAATAGCCCTCTTTTCTGGGAGCATCAGTCGAAAAGCGAGCAGGTCCATAATATTTTCGATTACTATAAAAATGAACAGAGAGGGCAGACACGTCTTTTTTTAATATTTCATGTAACATGGACACAGGTCATTGCCTTATGGACGGCTTCATGATTTAAGAAATATACGTGTCTTCAAGGCCGAGAATACACCCCTACTATACATAAAAAAAAGATAGAAGACGCAGCGGAGAATACAAAGTGTCTTGGAATTAGTTGTCCAATTCGCAGGAATTCGTTACAGTTTATAAATTGTAATGATTCTTATATCACCGTAATTCTTCCGGTGTAAAGGAAAACTGTTTCTTAGATCGAAAGTTCATACTGCTAAACTTGGCGGCGTTCGATGAAATGCCGGTCCCAAAAAAGGGCGTATCAGTAATGTTGAAAGGCCGCGGAAGTTGTTATTAATATTCTCAAGGACAATGATCGCGCATGTGGACGAAGGTTAAAGACATTGGACTCCTCTGTTACCCGAGCATAAGCATTGGGAGCCAGTGTTGAGTAAATCCATACTCTCTGCATGCGACCCCTCCTATGGAAGAGGAAGGGATTAGATGTTCACTAATAGCACTGACCAGTGAGAGGAAAACAAACAAACAACGACTTTACTTTTCCTTATGTATTTACGAGGCATTCATAAGACTTGATCATCCTATTAACGGCGGGATTCAAATATCAGGTTTACTATTCTGCCTCATCATATTTCATTATCAGTTTATTGTACAGATAAGGAGAATAGCGCAACGTGGAAATAGGTGGTTTTGAATCGATTCTGAGGTGCGCTTTTGGTTGGTGGTGTATTACCGCATACATGCGCGAGCTAGCACGTGTCGCTGTGAAGGCGCATGTGTGGACCACTTTTGAATCACTCCGAAACCACCCCATCGGAAATTCTCCAAGTTCTGTAGGGTGTTTTTCACATGACGTCAATCCGCCATTTTCTTGTTAGATATCAGCGTGATGAAACTTATAAGCTTTTGTGCACTACCTATTTGAGAGTGTTATGTGAATGTACAGAGTGCTTGCCTTCTGCACGTACCACACTGCTCATAAGAACAAAATGGTGGACGAAATGACGTCGGTGAAAACACCCCATTCTCGAAACGGTATTAAAAGTTGCGCGAACATTTTTTTTTAATGTCATTTGTAGTGCGACAGGCCTATATTCAGTCTTGTTCGGGTATATAGGATAATGCCATCTGCATCCCCTCAAACGTTTTTTTTTTTTGTGCTTGTTTTGTAAGGTGGTGAGAAGTTTTTGACCTACTCTTTTCACCTTGACGGATGCGCAAGGTTCGGTATTTTCGGATAAATCCGAAAAACTTCAAAAAATACCCTCCCGCAAAGTTTTGTTAAAAAAAAAAACCCTTGCAAAAACACCCCCCCCCTCCCCCGCAAAATAAATAAATAAATGACGGACTTTTTTTTTTCGTTTTTAACAATTTAAGCAGTGCAGTGTCAATGGTCCTGGGAAAATGCCACCATAATCATCTTTCAAATCTCGGACCGTTGTCAAAAGTGGTCTTACTGATTGTCTCTTCAAGGTTGATTTAGGGCAACAGGTCATTATACATTCGGGTCACGACAAGAGCCACTCTTTTTGGTTTCCAGTTTGGGCCATACGATTTGTTATTTAGAGAAAGGAGAGGGTATGTTTTTCTAACACTGAAAGCTTAGGTCCATAGAGATTGTATAAAATAGGGAAGAGGGTCAGTTGAAACTTCTCTATTGCATCCTTACCCACTCCACCTCGCGCGGCCGCGGGCTAGATTGATGGAATAGGATGGGATGACTACGAGCTTCCTAGCGACTACTTCCGGGAGTTCATTGATTTTAAGATATCGATGTTGATACAAGCGCGTTTTATTTTTTATCTGGCATACGTTTACATTCGGTTATTAGTTATATATTTACTTTTAAACAAATATAAACTCCGAATCTTTGGCAAAAAATAAACTCCCAGAAACACCCTCCGAATTTGACGAAAAAACTCTGAAACGTGGAACCCTACCGATGCCTCAAAGAGCGGCGGGCGTGGTTGTCGCTTCGGCGAAAACAGCGTGATCTCCCAAGAGATAAGCGAAATAGTTGCAGGCGACTGAGTGATTACTGACACCAACGCCGATGATGCTGTAGATCAGTGTCAAGGTTTTTGCTCGAGATTACTGGTCATCCCCGACAAGCCGCCAGAAGTATTCTAGCACTCGGAGGACTGGACGCTTTCTTATTGACACTACTTTGCCTTTGTGTGTCGCGACATATCCGGAAATATTTGTTCCGTAACAAAAGACAAAAAAAAAGATAAGAAAGACTTGATATAGGTTTCTAAAGTAACTACTAATATTAGCGCTGCCAAACTGCAGACGTACCAGAAGTCGATTTTCCGGAAAATTCATACTTGAACGGTGTAGAGCGCAATTCAGAATACGCTCTGGCGACGTAAGCATTTTCTCGCTGGGAAAATATTTGCGTCTTCTGTTTCTTTTTCTTGTTACAATTTAAATTATCCAGTAAACTACTTTTTGTGTGTTGAAGTGATTTTTCAATAAGTGCACACGCGAAAATACGTTTGGAGATTATGCTTAGTTGTTCAAGAGCAGATTTTCTCAATAGAGCGTGCACTGCGATGCCAGCCATTAACGTACCTTAACAATTCCACTGTTAAATTGGGCAGCTACATTAATGTCCTTTTCTTTTTGGTGATTTTTACGTTGCTTAAAACGTACAACGCAAACAGACGAGACAGAAGAGAGAAGACAGACTCGCTGACGGTCAGCGATCGTGTGTCTTCTCTCTTCTTTCCCGTCTTTTTGCGCTGTACGTTTTAATCATCAGGCCCTACCAAGACGCCCGAGCTTCCATTTTACGTTGCTCAAAAAAAAAAAATGTTTAGTAGTGTACTAAGGGTAGGAAGTCCAGTAAGTACTGTCTGCATTCTTTCTGTTCTTTATATACATGTGTGTCTAATCATAACTTCCGGTCTCGGCGTTTTAGCCAGCTCTCGTTTCCTTATTCTTATTTCCGGTAATAACAACATTTACTTCCGGTAAGATTGCAGCACGCGCACGCACAGGGGGGGGGGGGTGTGCTCGGGAACCGGAACTGAGGGTCATAAGCAATAGAAGCATTCACGTCCATGTTAGATAACTAAAACCGAAAACAAATAAGGACCACGTAATATTCATTTTCTGACTTTGCTACCATGTACCTGGCCATTTCGGCTCTCTTCGATTTTTGTTTACACTCCTGGAATGCAATTGCGGAAGTGAATGACTTAGCGGGGCAGTTTTAAATCAGTAAGCCGTCGCGTAATCGTTTAGGACAATACACAGAACAAGTAAATATTTTCTGTGGGCAAATTACGGGCTTCCTTGATTCGGGATGGACTGCCTTTGTGGCAAGGACATTTTATTTCTGCTCAGATATTTAGGAACTTTTATTTTTTACTATAGGTAAGAAGTGAACTTAGGTATTTCACTATTCAAATTGTACATAGTAAAGAAAATTCCGTGCATCATTCTTGCAACAAAACACCAGAGAAGTCAAGTAATACGTTTTTTTTCTTTCAGTATTTTGAGCCGAGTGGTTACAGTAGTATATTTAAGTCTATCGAGTTCTGTAATACAAGACGCATTATCTCACTTTCTATCGCTCGTTATAAGTATAAGCGTTTTGTTCCCGCATACGATTCTTTTACACTGAGAAAAGAGTACATACTCAATGTGCTCAGCATATTTTTTGATTCTATGTTTTTGCGCATCCCATGCGGTACGATGGCCTTTCCGGTAAGGACTGCGCATGCGCTGCCGCAGAAGACTCGCACATGCGCAGTGCGTACCGGAGGGCCTATCGTACCGTATCGGGTGTGCGAAAACGCTTCCCTAATACTCGCTACTGTCTGCAGGCTGTCTTTTGACTAATGCGTAAGATATGTGACCGCGGTTCTATGGCTCGCCTGACACAGCCTGCGTCACGCTAACCATAAACAAACGGTTTCACCGAAACAACACGGGGATATCGTATATACAGCGGCGGAAACGATGTAACATTTCACGGGCCACTGAGACATTGTAAGACGATGCTTTCCCCTTTCCTTGTAGATTTGGCACCTTAAAAAAAAACTAACGTGTCAATGGATGATTTGTGTCTGGGAGCCGATGATAAACGATTGAAGCGAAAAACAAGGAAGAATAACAACACTGTTGGGATGCAGAACGAAGACAGACAGGCGCACGGAGATTTCGAAATTCTGTTGCGTCACGGTCTGGCACGCACTCTCGAGAGCTGCAGCTTTCCTGGAGACACAGGGCGTTCCAGATTGCATTATTCTGTAATCTGCATAGCGACTGCACGGACGATCTGCGACAGCGCTCGCGATTCAAGGCTTTTGCCAAGGTATAGGTTGGAACGATCTGCCAGCCACGTCTGACGCATCTTCGATATATACTCGTCTTAGATTTCGGAACCATGTTCGACTTTCGCTGGACCGCAGCGGATGCCTATACGAGCCATCCTAGCCAGGGCCAGCGCTGTAAACGTGTCATGTGACGTCCGTTTGCGCGTCGCTCTTCTCCTTTCCAAGGCCACGTGACACTTACTCGGCATTGGATTGGCTTCGATGGCTCGTAGCGCCCTCCACGGTCCATAGCAAGGGGAAACAGTGTAGACGTACGACTTTCTTTTACACACACACACAAAAAGACAGTTTCAAAAAAGTGTACAAACGTTACAACAAAACGTAGAGCAACGTGCCGATTCTGTAGGCGCATTGGGTGTAGTTTCTATGTTGCAGGTTAGGTCTGATCGACAGCGACGTTGCGAGGACGATGTCGCTCATGCCGACCAGAGCTGAAAATAATCTGGATAGTGCACGACGTCATACATCAACGGAGAACAAATAAACGAACCAGTAACAAAGTAAAGTTGACATTTGGGCTAGTTGGTGGTCTAACATATTGAGGTATTTAGCGCACAAAGTGGAGAGGACGAACGGGCGCTGTTTTCTGTCCTGCTCTTTTTCCCTCTACTTGGCGCGCTAAATACTTCAATATGTTAGACAATAACAAAGCTTTTTTTTTTTAAATTAAAGAATGACAATTGAGCTTCTTGGTCGTTTTCTCACAAGCGCAGTCAACCCACGATCCGATGGACTGAATCAAACATCGGCAAAAGTGCATCGTCACGGCTTGCGTAGATTTTGTACGTTCGCTACAACTGGATAAGGTAATCGCGCGCCGCGCCTGAAAAAGTGCAGGATCACGGCGCATTCACTGTGCGTGATTCCAGGACGGACGTGACTCTTTGCGGCCGGCCCCCGTTGAGTTTCGGCGTGTTTGCCGCTTGCGGTCGGGTCGGAGAGCCACGAACGATGACGTCACGGGCAGGCCTTGTCTTCTGGGTGGTACTGCCTGTAGACAGAGTGCGATGACCGAGTGGCTGCCCTTCAAAACGGGGCGCGTCTTTCCCCACCACCAGTGTGTCAAGGTTGAGCCGATCTTCCGGTGGCTGCCCTTGCGCGCCTGGACTCGGCGAGCGCACGAGGAAGATATGAGCTTAATCCCTGCGTATATTTTGGGCGTACGGGCGAGCACGCGCAAATACGTGGGCGAGGTGCGTATGGGCGCCTTTTGAAAAACTGGTTACCCGAATGCGCTAAAAGAAAAAGAAAAACAAGTACGGGAGTGCGGCGAGAGGAAAAACTCGCGCTGCAGACTCGGAGAAATCAAATTAAAGTTTTACGTCATGAAGGCGCATTGCACTGCCGCCTGTCTGTGCATTAACTACCGCGTGATGCGTATTTAAATCCTCGTGCAACTAGTCGTACTGCGCTGGCCAAATTTTGTTTCGGCGGAACCACTCGATGCCATTTTTGCTGCAGACAAAGTGCCGCCGTATATTTTACTTTGACATTGGTTTAAGTAGTTACGAAGTAATTGCTTATTTGTTTCTTTTCGTAAGAGAGGGAAAATGGAAATTTTTTATCTACGTATGCTAGATTGCCGAAACGTTAAGCAGTGCAAAGTTTGCGATTACCTAAACGCGCGAAGCTGCTCATTGCTAAACAAAACGTCCTTGAGACGGTTCAAATATGCTATACGAGTTCTGAAAAACTTGCTTTGATAATCTCTTCTATACGTTTGAAAAAGTCCATGACGGTTATGACAATGTTTACTTAGCTACAAATTCGCAATGTTGTGTTTCTACTGTCGTTGGCGCACTGTTCAGTATTTATTGAAAGACTGCTCGGAGGGTCCGAAAATGTGAAACCCAAGGACACCATCAGACTTGCCAGCCCATACTACTTCCTTCTCTGAGCACTTAGTTCTATATTTGTGCTTCCCCTATGCTATTCCGCCCTGGTATCTTCAGCACAGGTAGCAACAAAACGAACGGGACTTTAATTGCATGATTGCATGCCGCTGTACCACATAATGAGAGTGTAAATTTTGCGTAACTCAAATTGCATTAATGGCTGATCGAGACGTTTGCGTTTGAATGTGAACCACTGCTTCACAATCGCATATTACTGCTTACGACGAAATGGTTGCTATGGAAACCGAGGTCCACGCAAAGCGTCGCAGTTGTTGTAGCGCAGTGGCTTCCAACAGGTGACACAATACGTGTTGGTGCGATCGACGTTTTTACGTTTATAAAACAGTTGAACATTCGCGCATTGTGACACATCATTTCAAAAGCATCGGCGCTCGAAATGACCCTCTTTGGTATCTAAATATTTCCTCCTTCGACGCTTCCTTTGTAACGGTTGTTCTGTCCGCCATTTCCTGTCCCTCTTACTCTGGCGGGGGTCAACGCTCCTTCATGACCAGGAAGCGGTGATGACGTTGATCTTACGCAACGACTTCCATGTCCAACGACCACCTGGACAAAGATCCAAGCAGAGCGAAGGACTCCGCAACTTTTATCATCACTCTCCCCTTCAAGTTTTGCGCGTCGCTTTTATTCTCTTTGGTTTCTTCCTTTTATAACCCATTCTAACTCATCTTCTTTTTTTTTTTTTGAGCCTTCGTATTGCAGCGGCAGTGCCGACCCTAGAGCGCTTTTTTTTCCGCAAAGAGAGAAGCGCGTTCAGAGATGCAGGTCACTGGGTCTCCCGCGCCCTAGGAAAAATAAATATCGGGTCTTCTTTCGGGCAAGACGCCGTCGAACGCCGACTGCGTTGAGAAAGTTGACATGCTGGGGGGCCCAGGGAGGAAACAAACTGATCCGTTTTTATATCTACTCTTGCTTTCTGCCTTTTGGGAAATGGTTTCCAAGAAGGAAAACGACCGGCATGCTGTCTCTTTCTAACGTTTTCCTTCGATGGCAGCGCAGAGCCTCGGGTTTTTTCTTGCTGCGGGAATAGAGAAAAGCTGTAGGCTCAGGGTGCTCTGGTATTAACTGCTAGACTCGGAAGAGGTTTTAAACTACCCATATAAGTCTGCAGCCACGAGTTTGCAAGGATACGAGTTCGCAGAGCTTAAATGGACTCCATGCGACAGTCTTAGTGCGAACACGAAATCGAATTGGTATTATCGGGCATCGTAGGTTACTGCGTAGCCCTAGTGAGATTCTAAGAAAATACAAAACAAAGAAAGTCTTTGGTTGTTTGTTCGCGCTATATCAGCGCCGCGCAGTGTTTAATATATGAGTCATATCACTGGACATGCGTGTCTCTGAATTCAGCGCTTGCTGCCCCTTGGCGACGAGATGTTTCTGTGCCTCCCTTTTATGGTTATTATATGTGACGTCATGACCAGCATTATCGATTGCCACAGTTTCGATGGTGTGCGTCAAAGTCACGGTGGAAGTGGTGGAAGCTTGAAGCCATCGCGTTCTTAAACACACCATCAAAGTCCATTCATTCATTTATATTTGAGTAACCCACGAACAGCATGACGTCCTTTTAGTGGTGCTGTTACTAATCTGGAACAGATTAGTAACAGCAGAATAAAGATATGAATAGGAAGAGAAACTTTAGAACAACGCAATCTAATTATCAGAACTTCTAAATCTACGCGCATCATCAAAAATATCAAGGCTACTATTCGCAGCAATCTGTTCACAATGGGTGTACGTTAATTGTAGCCGTGTCATGGGTTCTGATTTATGAATATCAGAGGGATAAAACATTGATTGCGAACTGCAAGAAATTTGAGGAACGCGTAAATAAATGCAACTAGGGAATACAGATGAATAAATTATTCCATTCAAAACCTGGTGCAGAAACTTCAAATCATGTCTCATTCTTCCTGTTATGCAATGTATCCAGTTTCGTCAGTCTGCATATCATATCATAACTGTAGTAGTAGTAAGTAAAGTTGACAGTCTGCATTGCTCTTATTTCTATTAATTAAAGTTGAATTTGTCATACTCAAGACGACATAGTGGGCGCTTGGCCAATCATGAAAGGCCTATTACAGCGACGCTCTTGGTAGCGTTCGTCAGCAATTGGCGACATGAGCGATCGAAAGCTTCGCTGTGGTCGGCCTTCCGTAATTGACCGAATGCTGACTATGACGTCAGCAAAGGGTCTTTTTCGGTCGCCCACCAGTCACCTAGCTGTGTTTGGAGATTTGTGTTTGTCCTTTGTCCCTCTTGTTCCCCTTGTCCAGGGATTAGTTTCGTCAAGGATCTCTCATCGATGGAAATAAGAGAAGTGTAAGAACTTCAATTTTGACGTTGTTGCCAGTGTTGCCTTCAGAGCGCAATTATTTCAAGCTTCCACCATGCTCTTTACAAACAACAGCGAACTTGCAGCTCGCAAGGCAATGACGTAACGAGAAGGAACCATAGGAGGGCGCCACCAAAACTTCTCGCCGCTGATAGCTGCAATTTTAAACATTTTTTTCGTTATAAGAAAAAGGCCCCTTCCCGTGAGCGAGGGGGCAAATAGGTTTCATACACTACGAGTTGTTCTATTACTCGTATCGCTTTCCAAACAAGTCTGCAGGGGGCTGGATGCGGAGCAAAGGCATTTGATAACCTGTCTCTCTCAGCTGACAAGTTGCAAAACGAAAATAACTTAGCCGAATGGATTTTATGCCACGTCGCACCAGGCGGCATGCAGGCCACTTCCGACAGGTAGGCAAATGGCGTCTCTGGACACGCCAGTCACATAGAGGGGACGGAAGGAAGAGGTTCTAATTGACGTCGCCCACCGGAAGCGGAGCCGTGGGTGGATGACTGGGCCACCCAACACTCCTGCCCTGATTGCATGGCTGCGGTTACAGTAGATGGCGTGGTAGAGGATGGGAGAAATATGCGAGCGGTATTGTAATGACTTTAGGCATGTTAATGTAGGAATATACAAGTTCACAGAGTAACTACAATCACTAGCTTAGAAAGTCGACGTGTACTATTTCGTGCCTTGATTTAATTTTGGTTTTGCTGGTAGGTGACACTCACGCTGGCAGTTTAACATCAAAATCGCAAAGATGTTTTTTTGTTTAGTTTTTTCTTACCGTACGAAAAACGTGATGATTAGAACTTGAGGTAATGAAACAATGTCCTAAAATTGATGGTCGCTAATTTGCGTCATTAAATATGCATTTAAATTTTGTAGACGCATCTTCCTCTACTGTCTCATGAAAAATTCACCTTTTACCTTATCATCCATGTTTAGGTGCAGTCTTTTCCCACCTCTGAAATTTAGATTTCGCTGCTCGATTATACTCGTTGACTATCATTGCGTGTTTTTTTTTAATGATTATAGATGGTGTTTTTTCCCTCCTGCAATAGCCCCAGTGGGGCTGCAGTAATTGAACATAAAAATATAAATTAAATAGGCAAGTGGTTCGCGAGAAATTTCTATAGGGGATTTCAATTGTACGCTGTACTTGTGATTTTGTACCGCTATTACAGGTGAGCTATTAATTTGTTAAATTGTCACCATCACATTAATTACCACATGGTGTCGGCTCATGCTGACATTTAGCTTGTGTACTATCTCCATAATTTCACGCCATTGGTGTTTAGACTCACGGCAACTCACACGTAAAAAAACACCAGTCGGCCGCAAGAGTTGATCGCCATGCGCGCGCCGGTGAGAAACGGAACTATGGCACGTTTTGAAATTAGCATTTAGGTGCAAAACAATCCTCACGTGACCCAAAGCAGCGGAAAAACAGAATTTCA
>JAZHYW010017233.1:0-118575 GCA_037355805.1 Ixodes ricinus
TGCCAAAACCGCTGAACTCCAAGCAATCTTTTGGACACTAGAAAACGCCCAAGAGGATGAGCACCCCACAGAAATCTTCATCTACACTGACTCCCAAGAGGCTGTTAAAGAATGCAGGAAAGCCAGCAGCAGTAACAAGACTGTGAATGAAATCAAAGCCGCAGCGCGCTATCTCCGAACTAAAGGAATCACCCTCAAAATTTCATGGATCCCGGGACACCAAGATATCCCGGGAAACGAAGAAGCCCATGAGGCCGCGCGGAGCACGCTACAAGCAACCTGCTCCGCACAAGGCCACCTGGACTCCTCCGCCACAATACCCACCGAGGACCCCGATCCTGATGAAATAAAGACACTCGCAAGACAAGAGCGGAAAGCGAGGCTGACTGCTCTACTGCCAACGGAGGAACACCCGCTCCCATCGAAATACTCACGGTGGGAGCGGGTGTGCCTCCGGCGCCTCACTACCAACACGGCCATTACACCAGTTCTACGAAAGCGTTTTTACAAACCAACATCAGAAGACGACCCGGGCCCTGACCCTAACTGCACAGTATGCCATGTACCGGCTACCTGCAGACACCTCATCTGGGACTGTCAAGCGACAGCAAGAAAACGGCTGGAAGCGATCTCAAGACTTGCCGCCGAACTCACACCACAAAACTACGAAGACTGGGTTACCCCCAACAGAGGTCCTCATGACAGGAAGCTAATCCTCGACACCCTTCTTGACTTCGTCAAGAAGGCGGGCCTAGCCCAATATATATAACCACTTCCCCTTTTCCCAACATCCCAACCCCTACCCTCTACATCCCCCACCGGATAAGATGACTTTCGTCAAGGTATCCGGTGTCCCCTTTCCGAAATAAACGTATTCTCACTCACTCACTAATTTGCTTTCAACTCTGTCATTCGGAGGTGAAGTAATATCAGTATTTCGAAGCATAAAAAAATACAGCAAAGAAGAAGATTAAGTGACCTAAATATTTGACCAATTAAATTTAATATTTACTTGCTTTCTGGCTACTTTTGTGGCGCATTGACTTCAACTCTGACGTTCATATTCAATATTTTGATGTCTTCCAGAGAATTTCCCAAACTTACGCAAATTGCTTGCGCCGTGGCGCTCGCCTCTAGTATCCACGCGTCACACTGTTAGCTCGGAGAAGAGGCTGACGCAAGCGAGCGTCTCGATTACCGATCAAGGTGTATCCACACGACGGACCGGGCCGCGGAGCGATTGATCACGTGATGCGCGGCCCGCGGGCCGCCCGGCTGCAATGAGCATCCACACGGCGGACCAAAAGAGCAGACGACAGAGCGAACGGGCCGGTCTAACCCTCGACCTCACAGCTCCGCCAAACGCATGCGGCGAGCTGCTTTGAGGCTATTTGTAAGGAGCCAAGATGGAGGTTGAACGAAAGCAACGAGGTAGAGGGGCTTAGAGCGATAAACCGGGGTTCCGGTCTGCACTCGAAAGTGACCCCCATAAGGCCGCTGCCATTGTACGCAAATTTGACCACTCGTCACGTGACCAAACTGTAATATACGTAGTACCCTTAGGGGGCGCCACCAAGCAGGGAAAGTCGGAAAGAGACGACGACAACGATCACGAGACACGGGTGTGGCCCGGGTAGGCGTCGACATCGCATGTACTATGGAACGTCAATAAACCACGAATATTACATGGTGTCAGAAGTGTAAGCGATAAAGGATCCACTGAAGCGCCGTGAGTACCGAGCGCGACCATGCAGAATCCTCCAGGAGCATCGGGAGTACCGAGCGCGACCAGGCAGAATGCGTCGGGATCGGGAGTACCGAACACAAACGCAAGTATCCTGACAAGCCTACTGCCGCCACCCCGACCGTTGGACCTGAGCGGCGACTTGGAGCAAGCATGGAAGATGTGGTACGAGGAATTCACATTGTACTCTACGGCTACAGGCCTCAAGGCTCAAGACCCAGCAGTACAATCGGCCACGTTCCTTGTGATCATTGGTGAGGACGCACGTCGCGTCTATCATACATTCACGTTTGCAAATGAGGCGGCCCGACACGACCTGGACACTCTGATAGAAAAGTTTCACGCACACTGCAAGTCGACAGTGAACCAAACGTACCGGGAGTTCGTTTTTGGAATGCGAAATCAGAAACCAGGAGAGAAGTTCGACGACTGGCTGACGGAGCTTCGCACGCTTGCCGCGGACTGCGACTTCGGGTCAATGCACGACAGGATGTTGCGCAGTCGAATCATCCTTGGAACACTTAACAAGAAATTACAGCAAAAACTCATCAACGAAGATCCAACGTTGGAAAAGGTGATCCAGCAATGCAGAACGGCAGAAAAAGGAGCTGAACAGTTTCGAGAGATACAAGCGGCCAAGGCTGCAACAGCGACGCCAGAAGTGTGCGCGCTTTCAGGAGGAAAGCAGTGTTCTCAGTGCGGGTACACCACTCACACAAGTGGAACATGCCCAGCGAAAACAGCCAAATGCAAGGTATGTAGACGCAAGGGACATTTCGCGCGGGTGTGCCGTACGACAAAGAAACAAGGTTTCCGAGAGTCTAAACAGAAAACTGCTCACCAGAATGTCAGGCAGCTGCATGAACAGGACAGTGACGATGATGACACCTTCGTGATTAGTGCTGTAGCACACTCAACGAAAGCCTGGGAAGCGGAAGTGTCCATTGAAGGTCAGCCTGTGAACTGCCGAGTTGACACAGGGGCAGACTGTTGTGTAATCTCTGAGAGACTGCTTCATACTCTAACCAAACGCCCAGCTCGAGAATGCAGTGTACGCCTTAGTTCTTTCTTCGGGCATGTGCAGACTGCAAATGGCAAGAGCACTTTGCACGTGCAGCACAAGGGGTGTGTGTCGGACGTCGACTTCTACGTTGTAAAACAGGACGTGCCTACGACTCTGAGTGGAGTGGTATCGGAAGAACTACAGCTCCTTCGACGAGTTGCATCCCTCCAACCAAAGAAAACTGATCTTCCTAAGAAGTATGAAGATGTCTTTGAGGGACTGGGAACAATCAAAGGTGTGAAATACAGTATGAAGCTAAAGCCAGACGCAGAAGGTGTAGTTCACCAGCCAAGAAATGTGCCTGCAGCGATTAGGGATGATCTAAAAAAGAGCTAGATCGAATGCTCGAAGAGAAAGTCATCACACCAGTGTCGGAACCTACTGAATGGGTTCATCCGATCGTAGTGGTAAGAAAAAGCAACGGCAAGGTGCGTGTTTGCATGGATCCCCAAACACTCAACAAGGTTCTACTACGGGAGCATTTCTGCATGCCAACCTTAGAAGACATCGCAACACGCGTGCATAAGGCGAGGTATTTCTCAGCTCTGGATGCCTCTACAGGGTTTTGGCAAATTCAGCTGGATACGAAGAGCTCCTACCTGTGCACCTTTGCAACCCCTTTTGGACGCTACCGTTTCCTCAAGATGCCCTTCGGCATCTCAGCTGCACCTGAGGTTTTCCAGAAGGCGATGCTTCACGTCCTCGAGGGACTTGAGGGCGTTGAGGTAATGGTAGACGACATTTTGGTATGGGGAGAAACTGTACAACAGCATGATGAGAGACTGCAGGCAGTTCTACAGCGTTGCAGGGACGTCAACCTGACGTTGAACAAGGCAAAATGCAAGTTCCTGCAGACCGAAATAAGATACCTGGGTCACATCTTCTCAGACAAGGGCCTACAGGTGGACCCAGAGCGAGTGAGTGACATCCTCAGCATCACAAGGCCACAAAACACCAAAGACTTAAAAAGTTTTCTTGGAGTCATCACCTATGTGAACAGGTTCATTCCGCACATGGCGGAACTCGGTGCTCCACTACGAGAACTCCTGAAGAAGGACGTGTCGTGGAGCTGGGACGAGCACCACGAGAGCAGTTTCCAGGCACTGCGGGAAGCGCTGATAAAGGCACCCAGTGTTGCGATTTTATGACAAGCAGGAGCCTCTCACCCTTTCAGTTGATGCCAGCTCTCATGGACTAGGAGCGGTCCTACTACAAGGAGGTCAACCTGTGGCCTACTCGTCACGGTCTCTAACAGAGACACAAGTGCGTTATGCGCAAATTGAAAAGGAACTCCTTGCCATCGTTCACGGATGCACACGTTTCCACGATTACATCTTCGGACGAACCGTCCAAGTTGAAAGTGACCACAAGCCACTAGAAGCAATCTTCCAGAAGCCACTGAACCAGTGCCCGCTTCGACTGCAAAGGATGCGGCTAACCTTGCAGAAGTATGACATCCAGGTAAAGTACAAACCTGGCAAGGAACTCTACGTAGCTGACACCCTATCGCGATATCCATCAAGTGGAATGTACCACGAAGACTATGAGGTGAACACACTGGAAGTCCTCCCAGTCACAGACAAGAAGCTGGAGGAGTTCCGTGGGGCAATCGTGGAAGATGAAGACATGAAGATACTGCTACAGTACGCAGAGACTGAGTGGCCAAACGACAAGATGCAGGTTCGTGAGAGTTTGCGATCCTACTGGCCCTATCGGGACGAAGTCCATGCTGAGAAAGGACTTCTGCTTCGTTCCAACCGGCTAATAGTCCCAAGAAAACTTCGACCAGAGATGCTCCGCCTTCTGCACGCATCACATGGGGGCATCGAGAAGACCAAACACAGAGCCCGAGAGGTGCTGTATTGGCCAGGACTGGACCGTGACATTGAGGAAACGGTACAACATTGCAAAGTCTGCAAGCAGTACCAGCACCAACAACCTCGCGAGCCTCTACGGAGTCATCCAGTCCCAACGGGACCCTGGCAGAGCATTGCTATGGATATATTTCAACATCAAGGGAAGCACTACTTGATAGTAGTGGACTATTATTCCTTTTTCTACGAAGTCCACCTCATGAACAAGACGAATGCACTAAGTGTACTCAACGGCTGTGCAGCTACCTTTTCCCTACATGGACTGCCACTACAAATCATCACGGACAACGGTCCTCCGTTCAACAGTTCCGTCTTCGCCAGCTATTGTGAACAGCACAGTATCTCTGATGTGACGTCAAGCCCTTACTACCCAAGATCAAATGGGATGGCGGAGAGGGGAGTGCAGGAAGCAAAGAAGTTGATGAACAAGCATCGTTTTGCGACTCAGGAGTACTATGACGCACTGCTGGAGTGGCGCAACACGCCAAGGGACGGAATTCTAAAATCTCCGGTACAGCGCCTCATGAACCGCCACACGCGAGCACAAGTTCCCGCACATCCAAGCTTCTTGCAGAAGAACTCACCGGATCAAGGAGCAGTAACAGAAAAACTACTCGACCACAAAAAGAAACAAGCAAAGTACTACAACAGGGGAACCGTACCACTGCCTGATCTCAAGCCAGGAGAACCTGTGTACGTCAGAAATCAGGCAAGCCACCAGTGGGCACCAGCCATCGTCCTCGCAAGAAAACAACCTCGCTCGTACATTGTGCAGGACGAGGAGGGACTGTCACATCAGAGGAATAGGGTTGTGCTGAGACAGAGTACTAGAAGAGCAAAACCTCCTGCACGGTACACAGACCCAAACTTCACGACTTAAAAGAAAGAAGAGAAAAGGGGAGATGTAATATAGTACCCTTAGGGGGCGCCACCAAGCAGGGAAAGTCGGAAAGAGACGACGACAACGATCACGAGACACGGGTGTGGCCCGGGTAGGCGTCGACATCGCATGTACTATGGAACGTCAATAAACCACGAATATTACCCAAACCAAATAGGTGACGTCACAGGAAAGATGGCAGCGCCCAGGCAGCGGCTGGCCCCAGCTGGAGCCGGAGCTTGTCGGATGCTTTGTTCGTTGTCGTTCGTCTCGGCGAGTTGATTTCAGACGCGGAAGCCGTCATATGAGGCCGGTCGAAAGCGACTTCAGAGTTCAGCGTGGTGTCTGACGTAGGTATAACGTGAAAATACGGAGGAACGGTGTGCATTTCGCTGGTGACCGACGGGGATATTGCCACGAAAGAGACAATCGGCCCTACGTTGCTCGGACCTCGGATTGATTCGGATACCGCTAGGATAAATTTTAAGGCGACGTTTCTGTGCTCTCGTTGACCATCGGAATCTTCGAGGTCTGCAGTGAAGCGTGTGCAATATATTTGGATACACAGTTTAGCGACGAAAATTGCGTGAGTCGTGCCTGGCAGTGTGCAATCGTGGTGCCGCTTCGTTCAAATGACCGAAGGCTCACTTTGGTTGTGCGGCGCACCGAAGAGCTGCCCCTTCAATCTGGTAGTTCCTGTGCCGTGCTTTAGGTGATGCTGTGCTGCTTCCTAAATTGTTCTGGCGTAGACGTGCACTTTCACGGAGCACAGGTGTTGCAGTTGGTATTGATTCCGCTTGTCTGTCGCACGTTTCGTCGACACAAACGTTTCATCAACACTCGTTACGCGAATTGCAAGCTGTATGGACATTTCATCGCGCGTGTTACCTACCCAGTCCACCCGTTCACGCCGCTTTGCGACGACAGTCTGCAGCGGCTCATTACCAGAAAAGTGGTCCCACATCCATTTCAGTTCAGTTCGTCCACGGCAGTCGCCAAACTCCGAAGGAGAGGATTTATTCGGACAGAATGCCACTAAAGCAATGCAGCTTCTTTAGTGGTCAGGATAGACTCTCTTCTGTCAGTTTTGTTATATTGTCACGGATGCTTGCTCCAATCCTATCTTCTATCAATATTTACTATTCTGGAAAGTTCCAGGCCATGCTCAGCTGTCATCGTATGTTCTGGTGGAGGTGCTGGGTACTTTACCCATAGCCCTTCACTCTGTGTGCACCCTGGCGGCTCCTCAGCCGAGTTGCCCGATAACGGGACATGGGTGGCGGACTATCCCGCGTCTTGAATCACCGGCTCGTCTTGAACTAGTTCAGCCGTGCCCGGCAGTAAAACCGCAAGACGAGCGAGTACCACAGGGACGAACCTCGGAAATACACCACGAAGAACCTGAAATCCGAGCCAGTCGCTGCTACCAGCAAGAACCACCGGAATTCAGTCTTTTGCCAGAAAAACCGAAGCTGACTAAGCCAACAATGACAAACCTGTAGCAGCAAACCGCGTCCGCTCCCACCATTGTTCGCATGCCCGTCGCACCTCACACTCCGACGCCCTTTCACGCAAGGTGTATGAAGACGTCGAGGGCTGGATTGAACAATATGACCGTGTCGCCCGCCACAGTGGGTGGACAGACAACCAGCTCCTGCAGAACCTATACTTCTCGTGGAAGAAACTGCCAGGCACTGGTTTGAAAACCACGAATCCTCCTTAACGTCGTGGGAAGTTTGCAAGATCGAGCTGAAGTGCACGTTCATCAGCCAACATTGACGAGAGAGAGCCGAATTCCTGATTCTGTCCAGGACACGGCCCCAACGAGAGCGTCACCGCCTTCGTGGAGGATGTTTTGCGCCTGATCGAGCACCCACGCCAACCCTGATGCTACAGAAGACAAGAAGCTAAGAATCCCATGTCCCTCACGTGAGGGACAACACCTTCGGCAGCCTTGTCCGCAACCCCACGACAACAGTCGAAGGGTTCATATCACCGAGGCTTCCAACATTGAATGTACACTGCAGGCCCGAGCCTGTCACTATCAACAACTCCCCAGCGTCTCGACACTCGAAACGTCCAGCTGCAACTTCGACGCCAGCCTCCCAGGCATCCGCGACATCATCCACGACGTTGTCCGGGCGGAGATCAGGAAGCTACTTCCTGCCATCAGTTGCCCGGCTTTTATTTTGATTGCCGAGATTGTTTCGGAACAAGTTCGACAGCAATTTCAACTGGAGACTTCTTCGAGCGAAGCGGCATCTGACAAACCGAGGGCGACTTATGCCACAAAGTCACGACGACCGCCACCGGCTACCCGTTAGTATTCAATGCCAATTCAACGAGACACCCCAACGCCGAAGCATTTCCGACATCGGGAAGAACCAGTGTAGGTCCGCGCTGAACAAAGTACACCGAGGAAAACGGAGGTGCTGCGAATGGTCGACCGAAAACCACTCTGCTACCACTGCATGAGGCCGACCATGCCTACTGGAGGTGCCCGTACCAATGAATTGGCCTGCAAGGGTTCGTGCCGAATGACCCTCGACCACATCTCGAGGAGCGTCCGCGGGACATTGAGGATTATCTTCGGCGGCCTTTGTCCCTGGTGCCGACATTACCCCGAAGCTCTTGATCCCCATCACCTCGACGGGAGGTAAGCACGACAAAGCAGGTGAGCGGCAATGCAAGGACAGTTGATTTGGTATCGGTTGTCGTCCAAAGACAATGCCTAATAACTTGCTGACACCAATTATCTGCGTCCACGCCACAAAGCACACAATTTCCAACTTTGAGGGAGAATGCCGCTGAGTGACTTGAAGAAATAGAATGGTTGGTTGTTCTCAAAAGTGGACACCAAGCATCACCCGACTTCACTTTGCCGCACGACGACTTACACAAGTTGCAGTGGTCGCGGTATGCAGAAAAAATCGCCATTACGAAATGGAAGTAAATGGCTTGATAGCAAACAAACATTGTTGCCAGCCTTCAAGTCAACGGTACAGCAAAAGGCACAGCCACGTAAGCAATACATGCCCGAGCTTGCTGCATTGACGCAGAAAACTACCAGGAAAATTTGCGGATTAGAAGCCAGCCCTGCAGCTTCAGTGCATCAGATGTCAGTGGCCGCACATGACGTATGATTACAAGACGGCATCAGTCGGTCAAAGTTGCCACTCGACCAAACTGAACACCGACGTGCCAGGAGCGTCATCCGACAACAAGGAGCACAGGTACTACGACTGAACGCCTGACACGAGACTGTCGCAGAGAGAACTCGTTATGGAACCATTTGCAAAGAACCAATAATTATGTAATCAAGTGGAAATAAACATATTTGATACACTAACCAAATAAACATATTTCCGCTCGCCTTTACGCCTTCGAGTCTATATACAAAGAATTGTGTTCACTGCACGTGCTGGACCTTTTGAGGACACTCGCATCTCTGACCCTTCAATATTAATTAATGGGACATACCAGACTGGCAGACTGGTTGCATGGGGCTGCACTCGTTCCACTTCTCCTGAACATGTGGCGCATCCGAAAACCAACTCCAGTGATGTGAAAATGTTGTTTATTAATTTATTCCCTCCAAGGGCCTCTGTAGGCATTGCAGAGAGGATACTTAAAACTACACACATGATAATAACATCAAAGCACACTGACATTAATGAGCACAAAACGGGCCCAGCTACAGAAAATAAATATTACACTCGTAAGAAATAATTATTGCTGTAACTTGTTAATTGCAAAAACAAACGCACCTCTGAGCATCTAGTTTAATAGTATGTGTTGATGCATTGTTATATAGACAACACACTTCCTATACGTATGACACAATAGACCCTTTGCAAAACCCCATCAAGCAACACGACTGTCACCATTTTTTTCAGCGTAAAGCACACGAATGGGCCCCAGTTCACGTCGAACGCTAATGCAGCATTCGAGTCCAATAGGCGCTGAGCCGAGTTCACAGTGATGGCTGACATAACATTCTTGTCGAACAAATGCCCAAAGTATGAAGGCCTTGGGTAATTAGAGTAGTAGCTACTGTAATTCGTTTCATCACAATTTGGCAAACGGCGAAGGCTACAGTCTCGGTGAGTCAATATGCACGTTGGAGAGAGGCACATGACAACATATCATCAGAGTGCTCATCTGCACAGATTTGTCACACACCTTCACTCCGTCTCTCTGATTGGCTCGAGGGGGCTGTGGCGGTTGCCCTTTTCCAAGTTACGGTGAAACGAAGTATAGGCAGCCCACACTTTTGAAAAAAGTCTATTGAAGAGACTGAAAGGAATGGTAGTCAACATTTTTCAACAAGACTGCTCTTCGGGCAAGGGATGAACGCAAATATGAGTCCTCTTGTCCAGGTAATTAGAACAAGTAAATAAATGACCGACTGATACAATGCACTCTTGATGAAAAAAATTATTGCTGCAATAAATCCTACGAAAGAGAAAATGTGCAGTTAATCTTCTATTTCCGAGTTGCATTACATTTAATTAACGAATTGCTGATATGTGTGGTTCTATCTCTGGACCTCTAAAGAGTGGGGCTGCATTTTTTTTAAAGATTCTAGATGTTAGAATGATGGATTAGACAACCATCTAAGAGGAGTATGATCATACACATGTAGGTTACTGTGGACTATTGATACCGATCG
This sequence comes from Ixodes ricinus, assembly GCA_037355805.1. Taxonomy (NCBI): domain Eukaryota; kingdom Metazoa; phylum Arthropoda; class Arachnida; order Ixodida; family Ixodidae; genus Ixodes; species Ixodes ricinus. Next base: position 10,234 of record JAZHYW010017233.1, read on the forward strand.
GCAAGGTAAAGAGCCTACTAATACTAATTTCTAAGGGACATCGAATGCAACATTTTGTGGACTGATCAATCAAAAATGTGAAGACTTGCTGTGTCCTGAGTTTCTGTCCGAGTTCCAAGGGGACAAATACACTGTTTTATGAACATAAGTAATGAACCTTTTTTCCGAATGATTGTTTCAAATGCTTTGTAACAGTTCGCGTGCACGTCAATTAAGCAAACGCCAGACTTTCACTTCAAAAAGTATTGCGATCGAATGTAGAGTCGTCGATTAGCACAAAAGGTTAAAGATCGGAGGAGCTTCCTCGCTAAAAGTTGCCATGATTATTCGGTGACGCAGAGCTGAAACAACTTCCCCTAGGCCCTAACGCGACGTAAACCTTTCGCTTCGATTCTCAGACATTCCAATGTTCAAACGAAGCTAGAAAAATGCGAATATTTTATGCTAGAAGTTATATCGTAAAACTGTTGATTAGTACAAAACGTAAAGATCGCAGGAGCTTCCTCGCTAGAAGTTGCTGTGATTTTGCAGTTACCTAGGGCTGAAACTAATTCCCCTAGGCCCTACGTCCGACGCATACATTTCGCATCGATTCTCAGACATTTCAACGTTCAAACAAAGCTAAGAGAATGCGAAAATTTCATGCTAAAAGCACTCAAAGTTCTATCGATCCTCGAACACATCCGGGAATCCGAGCACCGGTACGGCGATACGGCTGATGCTGTCTCACAGGTGTTAATATCCAGATGATCCAGCAGCGATCTTCCGCAAAAAGGGTATAAAGTCTCATTACTTCATATTTTCACATTATACCTGCGTCAGCGAGCACGAAGAAGCCCGAAGTCGTCGGAAAGCAGCTGCACACATCACGGCTACCGCGCACCGAACAAACTGGCATCCGCCAGCTCTGGGCGCTGCCATCTTACCTGTGACGTCACGGCTCTTGGAGAGGTCACGTGACGAGTGGTCACATTTGCGTACAACATGGCGGCAACCGGGGGGGGGGTGCCACTTCCGAACTTCCGGTTTATCACTCTAAGCCTCTACCTCTTTGAACGAAAGAGACGTTTGGCCGCGATGGCCCTGGCGTTGACTATTGAGGACGAAAAGGACTTAAGTGAGCCGAAAAGCGCATGCTGGATGAAGCGCGATGAAGTAAAAAGTTGCATCGTAGCACCATGCCGCCATCGCCGCACAACAAAAGGTTCGTCTTCTTCGTCTTCTACAGTTGGCGCCAAAAGAAAACGACTTTGGATTTGGACTCCAATCCAAACAACAAAAGTCAGCTTGTTGCCAGACTTAGCGCTTCAATTATACTAAAAACGCCTCGGTCCGCCGCCAAGGTCCGGGCGAGAAAAGTCGCGTGACATTTCTCAGAAGTGCGGGCCGCGGACCGCCGGCGGACCTCGAAGACCGGTGACGTAAGATCACGTGATGCGCGGCCCGCGGACCAAAACAGCAATTTGGTCCGTCGTGTGGATACACCTTTAGCGGCGAGATGTTTTGGTGGCGCCCTCGTATAATTGCCTCTCGTGACGTCATGACCTCGCGAACAACAAGTTTGATGGTGTTTGTAATGAGCATGGAGGAAGCTCGAAATAATAGCGCTCTGAAACCAACACTGTCAACACCGTCAAAATTGAAGTTCTTACATTCCTCTTACTTATCGTCGATGATAAATCCTTTGCCGACGTCATAGTCAGCATTCGGTCAATCGTGGAAGGCCGACAACAGCGACGCTTTCGATCGCGCACGTCGCCAATAGACAATTGCAAGTATGGTGCCCTGACTGATGCCCCATGCGTGCAAGATCGTGCAACTTGCGCGTGAACGTAGCTTTGAGAAACTTGCAATGCCACGGACTTGTCCCGTGGCATTGCAAGTTTCATTGCAATGTGTCATCTAAATCGAACGTGGCACAATCATGACGGCGGCCAGTCGCTTTGCTTGTAGCCGTCTGCAGGGGGTCGAAACATTTGTTCATATTGTCGGATAATTGCTGTTTTAAAATTATGCTTGAAAACTATCTATTTATATCAAAATATATACTAATAGCAAGTGTGGCTCAAGCAATGTTTTATGAAAGCATGTCATTCATTTTAACGGAACCTTCCAGTCTCAAACTGTTGTCCTTCCGTCTGTCCGTCTGTGACGTCAAATTGTCACATGACCTGATGTTACGTGATGTGTACACCAATTAAGCTTCCCTGCCAAAGTCGGTGAGGAAATTTACGTCACGTGACCTTATGTTACGTAACTTATACACCTATTCACTTTCCCCGCTAAATTTAGCGGGACATTTATATCACGTGAGCACCATATCAGTTTCCCTACTAAATTTGTCGGGAAAATTTACGTCACGTGACCTGCTGTCACGAAACCTATACGCCAATTCCTTTTTCGTGCTAATTCTAGCGGGAAATTGATGCGCGACCTGACGTCCCGTGACATGCACAATTTTTGGCGGGAATATCGATTTCACGCGACCTAAACACCAACAGTTTCCCTGCTAGGTTTAGGGGGAAAATTGATGTCGCGGGACGATGACAAGTGATACATCAATACAATTCCCGTACTAAATCTAGCAGAAACAATTGAGGTCACTTGATATATATACGAATTTAGTTTCCCCCACAATGTACCGGGGAAATTCATCAATTAAAGGTTCTTCTTCACTTCGCGAAACGGCGGTTTAATGTTTTGTAAATAATTTTAAACAGTTGTTACTGAATTTCAAGCATTCTAGGAGTTTGCAGACAAAGGTTGCTGCCAATTTATTGGCACACTCAAAAGAACCACCATGCAAAAGTGATGCTTCTGCATTGGAGGCAGGGATGGGGAGACTACTTGCAAAAATGTATCGAAATACAAATGCAAAGTACTTCGACAAAAACGTAACTATTTACATATCCAAGAGCACTCTTTAGCGAACTATTGACAATATACAAATGTACCAAGGGGAATTTGACTCTTCTTCGACATTTTCGCAAACATATTTTGTTCTCATTGTGTAAAATCTTAGACTTAAATTTTACCCCAGAAAAAAGACCGTGTCCAAATAAACAGTGGATCTAGAGGCAGCAATAATAAAATAATTTAAAAAAAGTTTCACCTTTAAAAACGAACGTTATTTGGAATGTCATAGGCGGGCACAACACTTGTTGCACAAAGCGCAGTAAGCTTAATGGTTGTTTAACATATCGTCGCAAAGAGTGCCCATAAACGTATTTGAATCCAAAAACAGTGCAGAAAATAGTATTTGGGCAATATCGGAAATACTATTTTTCAATTACGTACAATCAATAAATACACCGTTGGTATGAAAATAAATACAAAATACTCAATGTATTTTCAATACGTATTTCAAATACGTATGACTCCACGGATGAAGAATCTTTGAAATACAACTACCGAGGATACGCATTTAATATGCTCTGAGTACTTCTTATTCGGTATTTAACAACATATCACAGAATATTATGGTAGACCGTATTTAAATGCTAAAAATATTATATACAAAATACAATTATAATTAAATAAATTTTGGAAATACACTGCCGTGTAAACATATTTGGACAGTCAAGGCGTGTCTGTTTTTCAGATATGGCGACACTGAATTTGATGTGACGAATGTGTGATGCAGTGTGAGTCGCAGCTAGTGGTTTCAACAAACTTGAGACAACAATAATTACAATGACCGCACGCTGATACAATGGTCATCTAAATCGAATGTGGCGGAAGCTGTGATTCTGGAAACAAGCTGGTAATGGGACAGAGTTCAAGACTTGATACGGGCTGTTGGCCACGCTCCATCCTGACGATGAGAATCGTGTGTTAGGAAGATAATTCTTCACATGCTCGATCACAATAAACTAAAAATATATAGAATAGTCATACAGGGAACGCTCGGGCGGAGTTCAGTTATTTACCTTTCGCTTTGAGGTGCATTAATTTGTCATTAAAACTGCTTCAACACGGCCAGAACTCTTCAAACTTTCTGACCCACTTATTTTCATCTGCCCTGTAGTTTCTCAACAGTGAAACACAAGTGAGCGAGAAACGGTTAGATGGCGTCCTTGCCTTTTGGAACTAATTTCTTTATTCTGCTCTTGAATGAATTAGAAGGGAATTTTTTAGCATAACACAAACTGCTACCTCGGTCATCATAGGCGTAGACTTGGGGAGGGGGGGGCATCGGGGCTCGTGCCCCCTGGTAAGATCCGGGAAGGGGGGGCAGAGCCCCCCCCCTTCGAGGGCTTGGGCCATGATCGTTACCGAGACGCTGTTTACGTGCCATGTAACAAGCTTCTAGTAGTGGCATGTAAACAAAATAACACCCAGGTTGCCTTTATTGACAAAATACATGGGAAGTGGAATTCGAGCGTGCTTTCGTTAGCTTCAATCTCCAGTTCTGGCAAAAAAGCCCCCCCCCCCCCCGGAGAACCTCTCAGCGTGCACCCCCCCCCCCCCCGTGAAAATGGGAAGTCTACGCCGCTGTCGGCCATAACGTTCATTCGGTCCTCTCACATCGATTATGTCAAGTAAGCTTTAGGGTCAGATCGATGATTCTTAGTGTTTTTTTGCACTTGATTCTTATAGCAGATAGACTCCAATCTTTATTCCCTTACTTTTTTCTACACGGGGTTAATTTTAAGGATGGTTCTGGCAGAGTTTAAGGCACAGTCAAGATATGGAAACCAAGGCAAGTTAGAAAATAATTCAAGCTTTCTTTTTTCCTCAGCTTAATTTCTTTTTAAGTTCAAATGTATTTACATAATTGGTATTGCTGTTGAGATTAAATATTTGTCAAGGTATTTTGTATTTCCATTTCGATACATCTTTGATAGTATTTTGCCCATCCAGGCTACTCTGAATGCTAGAACAAAATAATAATTTTTCTTGGTTGACAATCGAGGGCTTCACAGACCCTAAAATGTCTTCGTGGCCTGAAACTGACCCAGAACTGACCTTACACAGACATACTTGAGATTTTATAGAAATAAAGCGAGTGCGTAGAACCAGGAATGCCGTTAATCTTCATCGATGTGAAGTACGTAATAAATCTACTGTATTTCATTTACCTACCTTTAATTACTTTTCACTATTTCTTAATTAAATTTATATAATTTTGATTAAAAGTAATTACAGTCGTAATTTAAAAATGTTTAAAGCTTCACTAATTGCAAACTTTTAATTACGAATATAACTATTTTTCTAGTTCTATAAAGCCGCGGAGGCGAATATGCCCTTAACGTCTGCCTTATTGCTTTGTGGCTACCTTTGTGGCGCATTGAAAGAGCCAAAACTGCTGCAGGGTGCCGACCGTTGCCACAAAGCTCCCCAATTGTCTTCAGTCACAACATTAGTACAGATTAAAGGTTTCTGCATTACATTGTGAGGATGAAAAAAAAATTACGTGACTGAGTAGTATTTATTGAGTATTTACGATAACTCGGGTCTCGATAACAATGTTATAGATATAAATAATACGATACTAATAATGCAAATTAAATCTTTATGAACGTATATTTTCTATTCAGACCAGAATCGGCATATTATTTTGCATGGGGTTTTATAGGCCACTGTAGCTATACTTTTGATTTGTGTCAATAATAAGAAGAACCTACCATTTCGGAACACTGAAATGAATCCGAATTCATGATAAGCATCTACAAAATGTATCCATAGATGGTTTTTTATTGTTCACGAATGGATGGAAGGCCCGCTATTTCCCCCCGACTGAGCTTGCCGTATTGTTCCAGCAGAAGTTTGTGTATCTCGATTCTCAATACATAGTGTTTTTAATATTTTTGCCATCAATATTCCCTTTGCACATTGATACACTAGAGAGTATCAATTAATATATCAGCAGAAATCAAAAGAAAATGTTCACTAGACTAGTTTTTTTTAAAGATCTTCTGGTAACAGTATATCTCATGTGTTTTTTAACTAGTGAAGATTTAGAATGCTTATCTTTTTCAAGGATTTTCTTTTCTTTTCAATTCCACGTATATGATATTCAGCGGTATGCACAAAGGAAAAACGCTAAAAACTCGAAATTTTTAAAAGTTCACACGTTAATTTTGCAATCGCATCCACAGAAAATTTTGATTCAGAAAGTGCTCAACAACATCTCTTGACCCGCCGTGTAGCGGAGAGATTAAAGGCACCGGCAAGAGCGACCGCTTGGGGGTGCCCACGGCTTCCCTGGAGCTCATCCTTCATGCAGAAGCCAACACACAAGCTGTGGGGGGCACACAATGCTAGCGTGACATTGTTTGCTTGTTTGCTATTGTGATGCCTCGGAGGGGCGACATGCGATGCCGGGCACGGCGTCTTCTGTTGGGATGGGGGGGACGACTCATTGTGGCGCGCCACTCGCCGACAACGCCACCGCACAAAGTGCGCCATTGTCGTGCCCGCTTCAATCCCAGAGAGGAGTTTATTTGCGCACAATGCGGCACCGCGTGTTGTCCCGCGAACAACACACGCCACTTGTTGCTGGGGGCTCCGGTTTCTCCTTGTCGTGTTGTGTCCGCTGTCGACGGCTTCTGACTCCTGGCTTGTTGTCCTGGTGCGCAGGTCGACTGACTCGGCGCTCCCTGTGCGTCTTGAAAGGGCCTCCGCTCCGCGTGTTGTTCCTGTCCGCCCGAACCTTTCGTCTCCATTGGCGGTGTGTGGGTCCTGTGGTCGCTTCGCGGGTGACCCGCGTCGTGTGCGGACAGCGCCTCGTTGTTCGGAGCTCGGGTTGGGTGCGCTCTCTGGTTTCTGAGGGCGGCCCGTCCTAACCTGCGTATCGTGTTTTCTGGTGCACACAAAGTGGTCAGAATGGGCTTGACTGATCCGAGGGAAAGCATTCGAGCTTCTTACTTTCGGGTCACCTCTCTCTTTCTCTATCTCTCCCTTTCTGCCTGAACCTCCAAGTCGCTTGTTGTGTAGTTGAATAGCTCGGGCTATCATTTTCTTTGTGTCTCGTGTCGGTGAGGGTTAAGAGTAATTTCTTTTTTTGTATTTTGTACGCGCATTGCGGAGTTGGCGTTTTCTTGTTTTGGTTGTTTTATATCCATTGACTGGAGTATCAGCTTGTTGTGAGCTGCGTGGGAAGGAGTCTTCGAGTTCGAATTCCATTGCTGTGAGCCTGCAGAAAAAGAGACGAGGCACACACTACCGTGAAAATAGTTATGAGGTGTTTATAACACACATGAACCGCGTAAAATTATTTATAAAATATAGTCTATTCCTCTGATCACCTTTTGTGCACTGCCAGCTTTGCCTACAGGGCCGTGGAGCTCGCTCTGGGCATGCGCAGTAGCTCTCTCACGCGGAATATCGTACGACGCGCAGTCTTGTGCCGCCCAGTGGCTCGTCACTTCGCGTCCGGAGTGATAAGCGGTGAAAACGTGATTATGGACGCGCGACAGCAAGCGTACAACCTGATGCGAACCTCTCGTCGCCTTCATAGGCAAGCTTCCGCCAATTTAAGCGAGCGGGTGTAGGTGGCCTCGCTACACTTTCAGCATCGGCTTGTGGTACATCGAGTAGCCTCCGTTTCGCCATCACAGCCAGATCGATCGAGGCGTGAGATTGGGCACGAGTGCTGTGTCAGTGTTCGGCTGGGGCTCGTATCCAATCAGCGCGTCGAAGGTCGGGCTCGGGCCCAATAGCCGAGTTAGCGCGATCCGACTCTGATGACGTTTCATAAAGGGAGTGGAGGCCATGCGGAGGTCTTATGTCTATGTGATGTTGGCTTTGCCCCTCTCACAATACAGTCACCAGCCTCGTTCTATTTACCCGCACCTCCCGCACCTAAAGTCCCTTGATACATCTTTTACAAGTAATGACAACCAACACAAATGACAAAGCACATTCCGCTGGAACAAAATGGCGGCATTCTGCTCGGACTTCTGCTGTGCGCCGTCATTCGCTTCCTTAAACCTGCACCGTCGCGCAGCCGGCGCTTCAAAGAATGTCGCTACTTGTAGGAAGCTCTTATCTAGGGACTTTACGCGCACCGGTGCAGGAAAGTGTAGGGCGGTGTGCTTCTGGTCGTACCTCAATACACGCACCGGAAGTACACTCCCGTGTATTTCCGGTACGATGATGCACTTCCGATGCTGCTCGCTTGGCTACGTCGAATCGCGGCGTCGGTTCTGGTCGGTCTCAAAACAAAACGAAACATCCGCGTTTCTGCATGCTGGATACCCAAAAATGGCTGGAATTCATTACGCCAGGACTCCGCCAGATTTTTCGAGTCCGCGGTAGACCTTCGCAGACTCTTTTCGTAGATGTTTCGGAAGTTTTAGATCTACTGGGCAGTCCCGGAGAGGAGTGTCAACAAACGCGAGTGTCCAGAACCGTTGAACAGGTTGCCAGAAGTAATCCCGCGGCCTCTTCGGCCCTCTCTTGTCCCCGCCCTAAGAGCAGGCGGGCTCGAGCGATGCTACGTATATAGAAGACGAGGCTATTCTCCCCAAACCTAGTCGCTAGTGGATCCACAAATTCTACGGAAACTTTCCTGGCAGTTGTGTCGTATACGTGAAGCGTTCAAATGTCACGCGACATCGCGTCAAGTGACGTCAATTTTCCCGCTAATCTTAGCGGGGAAACTGAATTCGAGTGTACGTCTGTCACGTCTCCATAGTGCAACACGGCACGCGTGGAATTATGGGACGTCACGGGTCATGGCTTTACGAAATCCGGAGCAACTAGCCAAGTAACGTTCCACGTTAGAAAGAAAAGGAGGCACTCGGAGCAAACCTCACGAGTGGGAATATTAACCGCTGTTTTAAAGAAATCGACGACCGTAAATCCTGTTATTGAGTGAACAGGGAAACCAATTGGAATTACAACTGATTTGTTTTGTTTCATTGTATGTCACATACAACCGACGTAGTGTACGCAAGCGTCTCGTCGTTACGCGGCCAAAAAGACGCACCCTGTCCACTGGAGGTCATGCAATGCGTTTCCCTGTTTCACCAAATGAAAACGCTTTATGATAGATTAAAACAAACAAAAAAAAATACAAAAAGAAAACAGGGGAAAAATGCGGAAGAGCAAAATCCAGACAAAACAATTGCAACAGAGCGTGGCGTAAGGCTATCTTGTTTAGCATAGCTTAAGTAAAAAAGCAAAAACAGCTCGACAGAACAGAACTTTAGACGAAGGAACACGCAAACACAGTACTGTGCAAAGGTTTCTCCTGAACAAAATGGCGAGCAAGCAGAGACGAGAAAGATAGAAACCAGAACAACCGGAGGAACCGCTGGCCGATCCAGAACCCGATTCGAATTCACTCCCATATTTTTAGGAGATTCCCGCCGAAAATGACCTCTAAACCGCGAGACCGAGAGGGGGCCCGAGAAAGGCGTGCGACTCGGAATGATCGGCCTCTCCGACAGATGTTCGTCGTCCAAGGGACGAGCTTTCCCGCGTGGCCCGGGCGCCCCAAGAGCAGCCACTGACCGCCCGTCGACACCGGAACACGCGAGCCTCTCCGCTGCCGTCCGGCGCGGACCTCGAGACCCGGACGATGGGAGCGCATTAAGACGAGGTACGCGCAAGCGGGCTCCGGAGAATCCGCCGCCTGACCGTTCTCACGACGAGTAGCTAAGAAAACTGTCTTTTTTATTTAGGTAACGTAGTTTTTTTGTGTGCTTGTCTCTGGGCGCACGGGTGGCCGCACCCGCGAGCTCGTTCGGCGCTCATTGTTGCCCGCTGCGGCGCCTTTCTCTGGGCGGCAGCCGGGTTCGTCGTCCTTTGTGTCAAAAAAAGCGGGATTGTGTGAAACGAGGGAAAGGGTGAGCGCTCGATCCGCCAGGGGGCGGCCGGCGTTTTAATCTGTCACACTCATTTTTCTTTCCCCAATCGAGAGAAACGGGCCTCGGCGCGAAAAAACCAGAATTTCCGACTTAGGGAAGACGGGAAGGTGAACGGGGTAAAAAAGAAAAAAAGGAAGAAAAAAATGGACTGGTTCTCAGAGTCCGCTGGTGGCCTCTGCATTGTGTGCTGCCCGCTCTTGCGCCGGGATACCTGCGCGCGTCATCAGGAACGGTTATCGCGAGGCGAGCTTCCCCACACGTAGGACTCCTCGACCGTCATGACGATCGAGGTTGATTCATTCATTTTGGATACTGTCGGCCGTACACCATTGCGGCAAAAAATATGATGTTACTGATGTACACATTTCATATTTCTATAGATGCACTTACGAGTAAACACATTCAATCTATGGAAAATTCAAAAATGCAGAGTGCTACCGAACAAAAAGGGCACGCTTAAAGCACATAAATGTTTGACAATTTTAAGTTTTTTTTTCATTTGAAAACGGGATTGTGGTGTTTTATCGTTGTTTCTGCACGAAAGCAATGAGGTCTGATGAGTTCAACCAAGCCTCTTTAAACAAATAGCGCAAGAAATTGTGCACAGGTGAAATATGAGATGTGTGTAGAGGAAAATAGAAAATTCCTGCGCAATAATGTTTGGTTTGTTTCCTATAAATAAATCGCAAGGTAACAATTTAGAAAGGTAAAAATTAGTGAAGTAAGTTTTCTTCGCTGCCCCCAATGTGTCCAACTTCTCTTCTCTAGTTGCATGCACTAGGATAGCTTACGGGACCGAATGTATGTTTACCTACATACTGGGGAAGGGAGGAGCGAGCAGTGAGCAAAAGGAGAATAACGTTACGTTTCTTCACTATTTTAATTTGTTTTTTTCCGGATCTCTTTGAAAGCATTATACGCTTCTTCTTATTTAATATAAACTATATAGTACACAATAACATTCTATAAAGCGAGCCTTTTTACTTTATACTTGTAATATTTGCACGTCGTTTTCTACCACGCGAAACTTAAAAAAACTTCTCTAAAAAAAAGATCAAAATCTGCTTAGAGTGGTTGCAGAAAGTATATTTTATTCTTCCACAAAATAAACTTCTGATGGATTTTAACGTTGTTCAATGAATAAGCCTATATAATTTGCGCGGCTTAGTTTCGTGCAACAATGTTCTAGGAAGTGAGCATATATATTTTGTGGAAATTTTTAAGTTCATTAAAACTACTAACACCTAACGCGCGTATATGTGAACAATTTTAATTTAGGGCGTGATTGAGAAATCTGGTCTTTTGTTCATTGATAGAATTCTGTCAAAAATATACAAACGCGGCAAAATTCCAGAAAATGACTGTCCAAACGCCACACCAAACGTTAGAATTTCGGCTTTGCCTGACTCCTTACTGCATCCTGGACTTGCTGTGGTGAGCGTTTATTAATATATGGGGTTCCCATGTTTTCCGTGCAACACCCTCTTTTCGCCGGTTTGTTCAGTTCTTCGAAGAACATTTTCCCATATTGCGGAAAGCTCGTGCACGTCAGTGATTATTTCCGCAGGGACGAACACATCTTGACAGAAATTGCACATTCCTTCATTCCCCAATTCAATACCTTAAAGATAAACCGAAGCTGTTCCATATTTGCGAAAGGACAGTTAAGTCCTCTTTATTTGGCCTCTATAGGATTACGAATGTCAAAATTATATTTCCGATCGATGCGCCAAGTAGCCACAACCGCACTTCCAAAATAGCGCTGAAGCCCTTCCTTTCCGTCGTGTTCGGTGCGAGGAGGGAATTGTGACATATTATTCAGAGATCTCAACATTTGCGAGCTTTCCGCAAGCCTTGCCCGAGCAGTCAAAAGCGCCGCATTCGATCCGTCAGAAGTGGCACGAGCAAAGCAGCTGAAACCTTTGGGTATGACGTCCCATCCAGTGTTTTTTTGTTTTTTCTCGCGTCTATTGATACTCTCGGGTCAAATGCTCGTGATATTCGAACTCACGGGAAAAAAATACGATAGAATTCACATCTAGCTAGTTTTTAAAGGACCTGTTAAGCTTCCCTTTAAGTCGAGTGAGCCGTATGCTAAGTCAGGAACAGCCAGTCTTTGTTTTCTTTCCTGGAGCTGGGGTCGCCAAACTTAGGGATCTCTCGCACTCTCGAAGGCCAGGAAAAAAAGTAATTACAAGCAAGGAAAAAAAAAAAAAAAAACAGGTTAGGCGTTTAAGCACAAAAAAGGAATGTTGTAATATCTATAAAAAACTATACATTTGATGAATAAATATATGAATTTGAAATTTAATATTTAGATATCTATGACATTACGCAACGTCTGTGACCATGGAAATCTACCAGGCATAAATCAAAGTGCATGGGAAGGTCGACACATTCGAGCAGCGCAAAATAAAAATAAAAATTATGAAACTAAGGCTGACAGCTTGCAATAGATGTGACATAGGCCACTAATCACAGTGTACATGAGAACGGAAAGTACAGAGACATGAAGCAAGGGACTAAGAATGGTAATGCTGATGATAATGTTGAATGAATAATATGGCAAGAGGACCCGCGTTACTATGCAGTTTCTCTCATTTTTTTTTTGTTTGTATATTCGCGTGCAAATTTAAAGCGCGTCGTGGCGTTGTCTTTTTACGCGCACTTTTTGCGCCGTTAGCGCCGGGTCTGCTGGAAACGGACTGCGGGCCGAGCTTCATTGGAAGGACCCCGGCCAGCTGCCGGCCGGTCAGAAAAATTTTGCGGGCCGCATCTGGCCCGCGGGCCGGGATTCGGAGACCCCTGCCTTTAGGTAATGAAGTGTGGTGCTTAGTTTGATGTTTCCAAGTTTACTCGAGCACCTAAAAGGCCGTTGATATTTAATGTTTGTTTGACCAAATTACAGAATCACAATTGGCTGTGTTGGGAGCGTACATGCATGTCCAGCGCTCATACTATATGTCTAGATTATCTTAAATAAGATACTGTAAGTGCGTAATGCAGGTTGCGGGAGTAAGTCGTGTTTTAGAGCTTCCCTTCTTGTCCTTTTTCCCCAAATTTTAAGGTTTTTTCCCCGGAGGGATTTACAGGTTTACTAGAATTGTTCAGTTTTACTAGTTACGTCGAGCATGTTACTAGTAGGATTACTTTCATTTAGGAGAATAAAACCCCAGCAACCTATATCAGGCCATGAGGATGCCTCATGTGAAATAAAGATTGTTTATTGGTTGCATAAAAACGTAAAAGAAAGAAACCCACCTACCTTAATTCAGAACCCAGCTAGAGAAACAATTTAGAAAATTTGTAGATAGGTGCAAGTTGATTAAGTTCTTTATTAATTACATTTGTTTTTGCTGTAATAATTCCCGTGATGTTGAACGTTCTGTTTTGGTTTGTCTGAGGCGGGTTATTCGTTACTACCTACCAAATAATTACTTTGTTCGTTACAGACACTCAAAAGAAACGCTTACTGTAACCGAAAAGTAAGCCGTTATTTTCTCGCCGCTTGTCGTTAGCTCGTTAATGTTTTCTTTAGGGGCAACGTTGCATCGACGATCTACCTAGTTCTGAAGTTCGCTCGCCCGATTTATTTAAGGCAGTTACGATGCTCAAGTTTAGCGTCTTTGACAGTACTCGATGATGCAGGGTGATTGTACCGGGTTGGACAGAGAAATATGAAAGCCGGTCTTTTCGGCCAACATAAATAAGCTACACATTGCAGAAAGTTGTAACTCTCCCGTGATAGGAAACTAGCAATGGAGACAGGATGGGAAAGTATATATAGAGAACATGACTCTCTCTGAACCAAAACGTAAAAAGGCAAGACGATTTTTTTTTATGAGCCGACGTTTATTTTAATTTAATGTCGTCAAAACAAGATCTGGTACGTTTGTGGGAGCCTGTGGCATTCAATTCAGTAAAACAAACTTCTTAGCAATAAAGAAAACGATATTGTGTATCCTGCTGTGAAGTGAGTTTCACTGATAAAAATACCTAAGCGCCCACAGTGGCATTTGTCGTTTTTACGAACCTAGGCCTAGGTGAACGTCCGCTCGTGGAGAAATTTTGTTTCACCCTTCTATCGTTTGATCCTAGTAACATCAAGTTCTCGGATCAAATCCCCACCGCTAACGTCATATTCTGACGAAGATTGAGCTTCTTGCAATGCATTGTTAATTCATGAAAGATAAAAAAGCAAGTTTTATTTTTTTAAACTAACTTTGTAGAATTTAATTTATTTGAATGTGCTTTCTTAGCAGGAGGAATTATCAGAAATCATCCTACGGTAGAAATTTCGATGTCTCACTTCCTTAGCAAAGAAAATCGAAGCAGGCTGAGGTCGCTACGGCATCAGGGTGACATTTCTGCAGCCTCTCAACAATGTGAGCTCTTCGATTTGTTTGGCAAGTGAAAGGAATTCACCTCAATTTTATCTCAAGAAGCCTAAGCTTCTTATGAGAAAGCAACATGTTCTAAGTGGAAACCACCACCTGTACCCACATGATTCTGTTAAAAAATAAGATTCCGAGTCAGAACATCCAACGCGTCAAAACATCCTTCGAGTCAAAACATCCATTCGTGGATGTTTTGACTCGTTGGTCGTTGTGACGTCTTGGATGTCCTGACTCGGATGAAGTTTCAACTCGCTGGACGTCTTGACTCTATGGATGTTCTGTCTCGGATGGATGTTCTGACCAGATGGATGCTTTGACCCTATGGATGTGTCGACTCGGATGGATGCCTTGATGCGTTGGATGTTTTAACTCTTGTGACACGTAACCTAATGGATGTTTTGACTCGTTGGATGTTACGATCCATTAAATGTTTTGACCTTAAGCGCAAAAAAATAAGGGGTCACTACAAAGGTTCCAGGCGTATACTTTTTACCGTAATCTCAAGATCATCGAAGAAAGTGTACCTGCACTTTAATCTCTTGTCCGAGGATTCTTCTTACTTCAAAATATAAGTTGCTTAGGAATGCGATTATTTCAAATTGCAAAAATGTCTTATAGTTGCAACAAATCTCAGAACCTTCGCAAGAACGGCAGCCAGTGGTTCGTTAAGAAAGTTAGCTTTTAGATCGTGCCGTCTCTATATATTCGTAAAGTTTCACTAAAAATTTAATTCTGTTACATTTATTCGTTCACTGTAGATGCGATGTATCCCGGAAAGGGTATTTTTACCCCAATAGCATACGCTACATATCAATTCTTATAAACTAGTCAGAAGTCATGCGAGGGCGGAAAATAAAACGCAAGGACGAAGTTGGACGGCAGTCCATTCACGTGTACCGAGGCACTTTCTCACTGGCCCTCCAAAAGAAAAGAAAGCCTCAGCTTGCCTAGAAGATATAAGCAACTATCCATATTTAAATATAAAATAATTTCGATATACTGACTTACAAAAACATTCGAAGTCAATACTTTGAAAGTTTAAGGTCTAAAAAAAGGGAAACAAAAAAGGTCAACCGACCAAATCTCTTTGTTTTTTGTTCTCCTAAAGGTTTTGTATGACAATCTGTTCGGAACGGAGCTGGTTGACCGTAGAGAGAAGTCCGTCTATACTTTTGAATATTTTTTGGTGTCCACCTGTTGTTCCGAAACGGCGGCGATAGTTTTTTCTGATATAACTTTGGTGTTGTATATCTGAGTAAGGGGAGAGACGCATCGTTTCTTGTTACTTGGACAAAAAACTAACAAAAAAATGTTATTCCTTCTTAACGACAAAACCAATTCATGGAGAAGGGGAACAAGGGGGACAAAGGACAAACACCAATCTTCAAACACAGCTATACTTCGTTTCAGCTTATGTCTGAGCGCGGCCGATGTTGTGAGACGAAGGGCCAATCAAACAGCGAAGGAGGCACAATGTCATAACGTGCTCTCTGCAGTTGGTGGACCAGCCGGTATTCGCCGTCTCTCCGTGCGTGCACCTCCGCTGGCTAGTCTTATCAAGCGCATTGAGCAGTCCACAACGTTGAGCTTTTTGCGCTGTTTTATTGGCCTTTCGGCTCATAACATCGGCCGCGCACGGACGTAAGGTGAAACGAACTATAGGTGACTGGGGCGAGACCGAGATTGCAGATTTGTGTTTGTCCTTTGTCCCCCTTGTTCCCTCCCCAAGGATTATTTTCGTCATTGTTGTTCAACCTGCTTGCAACTTTACAGTAATTGCTTTATCATCATATTCCTTCTCGTCGGAGAAAACTTTTTCGGTAAGTCATTGCTTTATTACCAAAAAGATGCGTACAAGAGTGCAAATAAAATTAGTTGGATTTGCATGCTCTCCCTTCGCTCTCTCAACACTGTCTCGCCGAATACAAACAAACGGACCGATTTCTGGTTTGCTTTTTGTAGCTAAGTTAAAAATTTTGACAAGATACCGTAGGCTGAGTTTTATAGCTTCTTTCTATTCTGGCCTGTTATTCTTTTGCCCAGATTAAGCACAAGGTCAGAGTGAAAGCAAGCTGGTGCAGAGTAAATACACCAATAACTAAAGAGATTGCGGAAAAATGATCAAGACGAACATAGATACGAAAGAAACGAAGCCCATGGACAATTTCGATACGTTTTCGATATACCCAAACTAGACACACTTTCGGAACAACAAGGCTTTACTCTTTCCGGCGTACTATTTATTTTATTTAAATTAAAGATATACAACGAAAAAACTGAAAAATTAGGGTAATGCCAAATCCAACATCAAAATTTTCCCGCTCTCTCCAGTAGGGGCAGCCGAAAAACAAAAAAGCTGTATTTCGTGCATTTTTTTCAATTTTCCTGGAGTGAGCTTTTTTGCATTTGTTTCACACCATCAAACTTGTGACCCGTCAGAAACCCTACTACAACACCTGGCGTTACGTTTTCAGTAATTATGCGAAATAGATATTGTGGGTGTAGGAAAAAATGTCCCCGGAAAAAATGTCCCCGGAAATAATGTCCCCGGAAAAAAGTCCCCGTACAAAATGTCCCCGGAAAAAAAGGCCCCAGATGGAAAGTAGGAAAAAATGTCCCCAAAGGATTTTCAACCACTGGGTTTCCTTGGCCCCCATGGCCTTCGGGCGGTCCGGTCATATTGTCACGAACGGAGGTGACACGAAGACGAAGCAGTGAACTCAAAAATAACGGTTTAATAGGCGAACTTGTGCCAACCAAAAATAAGTAAAAGAACGAAAGAGCGTCGAGGCAGCAGAAAAGCAGGCGGCGATTCGGCGGCGACAACAGAGCAGTAGCGGGACTGCTTCGACACGGTCGCGGGTAGCTGCTTATCTACCGTGCGTCACTATCTCGAAAGTTCGGCAAAGAAGGTTCGGGCGTCGCGCGCTCGGGGCGAGGATGAACTGGCACTTTCGAGAACAACAAAGCAAAGGGAAAGTTACAACTATACTTCGTTTCACCTTCCGTCCAGACGCAGCCGATGCTGCGAGATTATATGACGAATCACAGAGCGTCAAAAGGGCACCATCATGGTGTTCGTAATGTTTCTGTGCATGTTCTATCATCGCTGAACCAATCATAAACAGAACAAGCTTAGTGACTTGCACTTTTGACGCTGCTTGATTGGTCCCGTTCCCTCGTAGCATCCGCTGCGTCTGGACGGAAGGTGAAACGAAGTATAGTGCGAGAATGAATGAGAATCTTCTAGAAGACCGTGACCGAGCGTTGCTTTCTCGGCTCTACGGGCGGCATTAATATGTCCTTGGGAATAGAGGCACCCTGTGGCAAGTAGGAAAAAGCGGCTCCGAGAAATAAAGAAATATACGAATCCCCGAGGTACACATCGCGACACTGTTAGCGCGAACACGACATCGGCGCAATTTCACATTTTACTTAGGAAGAGTATTAGTGAAAACGAAATTTTACCGTCTGCATTATATCCCCAAAAAAGCACACTCAGTACCTATAATAAATTTTATGACAATTAACCTTTCGTTTCTATAAAAAAAAAGATTAAAAAAATTAGCCATCACTTGTTTGTGCTAACAGTGTCGCGCTTTTTAGCTATATGGAAAGCCGCCTCGGTGGCTCCGAGGCGAGAGCGCTGGCCTACGGATCCCCATGTGGCGGGTTCGAATCCCGGCCGAGGTGCCCGCAATCTGACGGAGGCTTATTGCGGAGAAGGCGCCGTGTAACCGAGCTTTCGGTTGCACGTCAAAAGATCCCCAGGTGGTCCAAATTAATCCTCAGTCCTCCGCTGGGGCGTGCCAGATGCCCGTCGTAGGTTTGGCACGTAAACCCCCAAATTTGACTTTTTGAGCTATATGAAATGGGTACACATGTACAGGTCGGCGCGCGGGAGTTAATAGCTCACGCGAGCGCGCGCGCGTCTTTCCGAGGGGCGCTTGACATTGCGGCTTGCGATAGAACTAGAGATGACGTCAGGGTGAGTTCTGATGCAGAGTGGACGGGGGAAGCCGTCTCAATTCAAGGGAATCCGTTGTTATCATCCGCCTGCGGGGTGCGTAGTTCAAATGGAAATGGGAGATGATTCCGCAGAGACATCTCCCATTTTCATTCGAACTACGCTCACCCCCGCAGATGATAACAACGGTTCCGCTGAATCGAGACGGCTTCGCGTCCCCTCCGCATGGACTCGCCCCGACGTCATCTTTAGTTCTGTCGCAAGCCACCAGTCAAGCGTTCCTCGGAAAGACGCGCGCTCGCGTGGAGCTATTAACCTCCGCGGCGACTGTTATCCTCTCAAATTTCCCCAAGCACGATAATTTGGTTTTGGCTAGAAATGTTATAAACGCTTATTTCGCAATGGAAAAAGACAAAAACATAGAAACAGTTGAGATCATAGGCGCAGACAACGGGGGGGGGCGCATCGGGCTCGTGTCCCCCCGGGTGCGATCCGGGGAAAGCAGAGGCCATTATCCTTACCGAGACGCTGTTTACGTGCCATGTAACGAGCTTCTGATAGTGGCACGTAAACAAAATAACGCAAACAGCGACGAACACATAGTGATATACATTCGCTGTAAAATGTACCCGCTAAAATAAACTACTGATATTTGCCGGTGTAAAAAAAATTGCGCGTAAAGCACCCCCCCCCCTTCCCGCAGAACTTCTCAACCTGCCCCCCCCCCCCCCCCCGGAAAAATGGAAAGTCTACGCCGCTGGTTGAGATGCAATGTTACGAAATCAGGAATGAAATGACACACTCTTGATTCATACACAAAAGTCAAAAGCGGATCGTACGACAGTTACAAAAATGTACCTTTGGGGACATTTTTTTCTACTTTCCACCTGGGGCCTTTTTTTCCGGGGAAATGTTTTCCGGGGACTTTTATTCCGGGGACGTTTTTACCGGGGACGTTTTTTCCAGGGACATTTCTTCCGGAACCCAGATAGGGTGACTTGCAATGTGGGTTACTAGCAGTCCTGTACTCGAAAAAAGTAATGGATTACAGTTACAATTACTCGCGCTTAAAATATATTCAATTAGATTACTTGATTACTTGAAATGAAAAGTAATTTGCAATTACTTGATAACGTAACCATTTTGTTTCTTCCGATTACTTGACATTTTCAGAACGATAGTTTTTTTACCGGTTTGAAAGTGGGTCTTTCGTACTGTCCGTTAGTGGATTAGAATCACCGAATTATAAGCTACTTATCTGAATGATTCATCAATTTCGATAACCCAACCTCCTGTAAGAAACTTGCTTCGAAAATTCCTTGGAAGGAAACTTGTAGAAACATTGGGCGCCATTCAAAAGGTGAGGAATATGTAGTAGTGGGTCACAGGTAAATTATGACCTTCCAAAAGTAATGAGATCACTCTTGCGATTACTTTCTAATAAATGTATTAAAATCATTACTAAAATTACTCCAAAACTAATCGATTACAAGTAATAAGATTGTAATGAGTGCCGTAGAAGTCTGACTACTAGTTGAGATTTGTCTATTACTGACTCGAACCAATTTGGATGCAAATCACTGACTATCAAAAGTTCGTTGGATCATTCGTCTAACTGAATAAATTGAAACAGACACAGAAAAGTCGGAACTCAATTTTCCCAACAGGTTACACTAATATGTAGCCTTACTCAAAACCCGTATACCGAAGACAAGAAGTGACGTTTCCTAAAGCCGGGGACGCTGCTTATGCATGATAAAAAAAGACAGTCTGCGTACATATTTAAACGCGAGTCACCACGAAATCCGTTCTTCGAATGCCGCATGGCAATGAGTTCAAGGAGGAGACTTGTCACGCGGCATTCGAAGCACGGATATTATGGTGAATCGTGTTTGCAGACTCTCCTTTGTATGATGTATGAGCAGTGGGACCTTGCCTTAAGGGTTACCAAACATTTGTTCAAGCGGAATACAGCTACGAAAAAGGGAATTAATCTGCTATAAAGGGAATTATTATGGCAAACAGTCCAATAACAACAGAAGAAAATAAACATGAACCATCACATTTGCTTACGGAAAGATTCGGGATCATTTAAAATGGGACAAAGAACGGATAAAGACAAATTATCTCGGACTTGACTTTCCCTAGAAGAGCAGACGAAAAAAAAACACACATAATTATGTGATTACCAATTGCAATTATAACCCTTACAAGACGCCTTAAATAATGAACATATATTAAAATATTCAAAACTCTCCGACAATGGTGAATAGAACATGACAGGTGCGAAGAATGTAATCCTTCAAGGTTTATTTATCAACGGCCCATTTTGTCCCTTAGAATATCTCGCCCCTAAGTCTAGTGTGATCTTTCGATTTCTCACCCTCCCCCACCCCACTCCACAGTAATAATGCATTCAACGTGAAATTTCGTGATAAAATAAACTTGAACTCGAGCTTGAAGCTACCGGCTTAGGTCAGCATCCTAGCGATGAAGGTCTAAAGCGCACCATTCGTTAGGAAGGTTCGAGGGGTAGGCTTTGGTGGGAAGTCGTTTGGTTAACTAGCCGTGACATGTTGACGAAAATCACCCTTCCGACGCTATCGCAGAAAAAAACACTCGAAAAAACTAGAATGTAAGCAAGAGATAGAACAATCATCTCGCTGTGTCAAGCATAGCCAGTTCTTCACTAATTGGTTACCCCGTACAAAAAAAAAGAAAAAAAAGGAAAAAAAAACAGAGGTTAAAACACCGAAGTGTACAATGCAGACGCAGGCTCAAACAGGTTCTACGCAGAGCCGTGGAATGACGAGGCGAGAGAAGCGGGCATGGCCGGCACACAAAAGAGGTCCCAAGAAAGAAGAGACGGAAGGGTCCGGTTTGCGTACCCGCACCCCGCGTCCGGTTCTCCAAACTCTATAGCTCCCCGTGCGCCAGCGGACTGCACCAGGTTCGCAGTTCAGTGTCAGATTTTCTGCCGTAGATCCGAGGAAGATGCTCCCCTTTTTTTCCTCTCTCTCTCTTTCTCTCTCTCTCTCTCTTCCCTCTGGTTAGCTGGGCACCTATTGAGTCTCGGATTAATATTTCCTCTTCTACTTCCCACCAGATTGCCTGGAACACGGACGCCCTTCTATTTCGCTTTGTGCTGGAAGAATCGGGCTTTTTCTATTTTTTTAACAGGGTAGAGAATGTTAAAGGGGAAGGAGGAACTTGCCAGATCACATGACTCAGGTTATGACAAAAGTCCACCAGCTTGTTTTTTCTTTTTTTATTTTTTATCCAGTCTGCGTAGTCGTTCCGGTCAAACTAGATTTTATGCTCGAAACGGGCTGCAGAGAAAAAAAAAAAGAGAGAAAAAGTGAAGCAGACCGAGAGATATGCATACATATAGAAAGAGTGCAGGGCTAAGGCGCCTCGGGGCACGAAGACCTGTCGTTCGGGCTGCTTTACCTAGGGGCCGGCACCTCTAAGGGTCGCCGATAGTCGGCCGCCTGGAATGCACTGTTCCGGGAATGGATGCCCGGCTCCGACATGATTCGGTGAGTGGTCAAACCTACCACGTGTTTTGAGCTCTGCATCGTTTCGTGTCGTGTCGCAGGTGCCTCTCAGAACCGATATCTGGACCAGTCTACAGGTTGCTTACGGGGGACACTTAGGCCATCATTCATTGCGTCGCGAATAGGTTAGGGGTATGGAAGTTAATAGTACTTATTATCGGCTCAAGTCTACGCAATGTTATGTACCATTTCTTTAACGGTCTTGTCCACGGAAATGAATATCTGGTTTTAATTACAAATCAATTCCTGTACGTCATGAAACATATCGATGTTCATGCAAAAAAAGAAAAGCTAGAAAACAAAAGTGACTGTTCTTTGGAACAGCTGTCTGTGCCAATTGAGATGATGTAAGGAGTGCACTGGGATTGGTTTTTGTTGGTATAACCAACGTGCACGAGCGCACGATTCCCCATAGATTTGACACAAGGAGAGAGTCACGCAAATACGCCCGAATTCGTTGTTCATTACCGAGCGAGTGGGTGGGTTCCTGTCGGTTGGGAATTTTATCGAGTAGCCTTCAGATCGACCGACTGATGCTTTAATCGCCGTTAATATCTTTTAACCGGTTAACCGATTCGGTACTGAGTTCAGAACGAAAAAGTAGTATTGCCTGCTTTGCTTCACCAGGCAAATTTATTCGTATTGGCCTGCTGCACTGGTGCCTTCCAGAGTTAATTTCTTTACTTTACCTTATGATTCCCATACAAAGTGAATCTAAGGTTCAGATATACGTATAATTATATTGCAAAGTTCAAATTGCTTACTCGTGTTTTTCGCTTTATTTTTGTGGGCGGCACTCCACAGTCTTTCAATTGATGTTTTGCATTAATTGTGTCATTGACAAATATATCAAGAAATAGCAGCAAAAAAATCCGTATATTTGAAAAATGTTTTTTATATGATTCTTTCAGTTAAATGCAACCGATTATTAAATTGATTAGTCGATTAAAGGGTGGCGATTAAGAAGTTAATATTTTTATTGTCGCATCAACCCTACTACTGACAGTATATACCTAGATTCCTGCCTTAGTACAGAGCTCGGCACAATCAGCGAACGGTCACTTCCCCTCTTTTATCACCGAATAGAAAGCCTGTTATCAAAACTAGTACTGCGGTGGATAATGCTCATTCTCAGCACCAGCCTAAGCAGTAAATAAGTTTGATGTTCCTCAATGCGCTATTTGAGTAATATGCAAAAAAATGCACGCTATATCATGTTCTCGCTATCTGTAATGTACACTGTACCTGTTCCTTACCATGTGTATAGACATCCTTTAGTTTGTGCCTCCGCGTGTAACTTTGCGTAAGCGTATACCTTCGTGTGTGCGCGTGCAACTGTCCGTTAGTGTGTGAACATGTTACATCTAACCGCCTGTAATGTCCAACATCTATGTCCAGGGGCGGACGCAGGGATTTCTTGAGGGGGGGGGGGAGGGTCAGGTGTTCGTCAGCTATCATATGTTTAAGACCCCCCCCCCTTCCCGTTTCCACGCCCTAAATGTTTACAGATGCAGAATTCAAGAGGGGGTCAGGACATCCGGACCCCCCCCCCCCCTCTGAATCCGCCCTTGTCTATGTCTCCGTCCGTCAGTGTATAGGTGTACGGCTGTACTTATCCATTAGTGTGCGTGCGTGTGTGTTTGTGTGTGGAGTTCCGGTCGCGGTGAATCTGTGTCTGTGCGTAGGTACATACTCGACACTCTTAGAGCGAACAAAAGATTACAGTTTTTTTTTCATTTGTCTTAGTATCGAAAGGCGGCCATTAAAAGTACTAGAGTGATTTAAAGTCTTCATTGAGGCTCTAATCTAATTTTTGCAGTTTGGCGCCTGTCAGAACCATTTAGGTGCAGAACGGGAAAATTCCCCAATATCCTATCAGCGCTAGGTGTCGCGCAGTGTTCCTGTCCGTTTGTGCATGAGCTTGTTTACCCATCGACTGAAGGCTTGGGATTTAGTTGTTTGTAAGTGCGTGCGCTTATACGCGCGTTAGTGGCCCTGTCTGCCTCTTGTTAAGCGGCATGTCCTGTGACGGCGCATTAAAGCTCGAGTGCAAAAATCATGCACTTTAACGTTTGATTAAAGTGGTTCTGTGTGAACCTTCAGCTAAGTTGAACGAGTGCGCCTGTTCGTCAACACGTAAGTGCACCTGTTGGTTGCTCGCGGGAGTTCATCGGTCAATTAATGTACGTATTTGCCTGTCGATTTTTACGCTATGGTATCCGTCCATTAGCGGATATCAGTACATTATCTTGAACTGCTCGTGTGTGACTGTGCCATATATAGTTTAGCCATGCGCCGGTTTCTTAACATGCGTGAGCATATACATGTTTTTGTTTTTGGTTTTTGGCGTGGATTCAAATGATAAAAGCGGAACTTGCGTTAAGTTTTCTTAAACTCTGTGGCTAAGTTGGGGACCATAAAGGTCACTAAAAAAGGTGAGATTGGTTGGTCAGATGGTTAATTAATTAGAAAGCTCAAATTAACTTCCTACGTATTTTTGTAGGTACTTGGAAAATTGATGATGAACCTCATTATAGCCTGGCAGCGAGAGAATATTTTGAATAAAAAAATATGTAGTTAGTGTCGCGGAGCAAGAAACTGTCATAGTGTAGGCGAATCCAAATAGAAACTTCAAAAGAAAAAAAACGTATTAATGACGTCGAACCTGTGCTGACATCACATATGGCGCGGACACTTGGGTTGCGGACTGATGAGGCGGGTGAGGAATCGACGTCACTGGCGCTCTCTGCTCGTTTAGTTTCGATTTTAAGCCGTGTGCGGAAGTGATATTGCTGACTCTGTTGCACCCACTACCAGTGATTTCCCTACACACACCCTTGTTTTTCTGAATGGCACCCCCTTAATTCGGAACGACTCGTCTATTCTCAATGCCCCCTCCCCTAGCGCCCCCCCCCCCCCCCCCAGAAGAAAAAAGGCAGCCTTTTTAATTTTAATTTCTTGGGAAACCCCTGCCCACTACGAATTGTTTAGCCGAAAGGTATCATCAAGTCCGGACCATAATGATGTAGAACGTCAAATATACAAACACATTTTGCCCTAAAAAGGAAAATTAAATAAAAAAGCAATGAAAACCTTTTGAGTTAATTATCTAATGATAAACCCATCGTGCCTTTGCTCGCGTGGCCCTAAGACCATCAATTAGCCCCAGAGTCACAAAAACCCTAAGACAATTTATCTTTTTTTTTTACTTCTGGAATTACTAAAAAAAGTGAAACCACTGCATACCGATATATATATACATGTGAATACCTCTACGGCAAACTGCATGAGTGCACTTTTTGGTTAGTGCATGTAGCTGCTTCTCTGTGTGTGCGTGCACTTTTATTAATTCACTGCCTGTCCATTAGTGCACTTGTCTACCGCCTGCGTACCCTTCCCCCATGGTTATAGGAAGTTTTAAGTTATAATCGGAGAAAACTTTTCTTGGCATTTTCGAGGAGCGGGGAGATTACGCGCGGAGCTCTAATCAGCGCTCAAAAGGAGAGAAGACACGCGTGACCTTACCTTCAACTGCTTCGCCAAGTAATGTTTTTCCCGAGTTTAGTGCTTGTGAATACCTGCCTTTTAATGCGCGAGTGTTCCGGTCAATATTGTGTCTTTCGCGTGCGCATTTTTCTTTCCGTATTTGTGCCCTCACATTGATGTGTAAGGGTGTCTGGCTCTTTATTGTATGCGTGCGCCTGTCCTTTAGCGTGTCTTTGCGTATACTCTCCCGATAAAGGGAATTTCCATCTGTAGGTTAGTGTGCATGCGTACCTACCTGTTAGTGCGTCTGTGTGTGTACAGGCCGGCTTGCACTTCCGCGTTCAAGAGTGACTGACTCCGTGACAACCGTTTGTGACAATTTACGACAAGATAACCCACTGGCGCCGTCTACTCGGTATCTGAAACACTTCCAATCTGAGTATACTTCCTCATGTTTTACGCAACGTTCTTTTACAATAAGCCAGAAATAATTCCGAAAATGCAATATTTAGGGTTCCCCACCTTCGCATTTTTTATATATATATTTTATTGGAGTGTGCTTGTTTGTGGCATAATTTCCCCACCGATTCGGTGTCTTCGGGAGTCTTCCGGTGTCTACTTTCGGTGTCGGACAAAACATCCGAGTTTATCGGGGGTTATGAAAAAAAACAAAAAAAACAGGTCACCGGCTTGGGATTTTTTAACCTTCAGGAAGGATACGCGTGACCCCCACACCTGAAAAACGTCCAGGTACCGAAAAGACAATCAATGTGGTTCCCGAAGATAGAAGCGGACGAGAGTGAAAATACGCAAGTGAGCTGATGAATAATTTCCTTCATGGAAAATCCTAAACTAAAAAAAAATTCATAAAAACAAATGAAAAAAAGCAAAAAAAAACGGACAAGCAGACACATCGTTTTGAAGCGGCACTGAAGTCATTTTTGATCTATATTTTTTAAAAGGTGTTAATTCCCGTATATACCAAGCCCTATATTACAAATCCGCTTATTCATCTCGGGGCAAGAGAAAAACCTGGGGAATTCTCCTTCTCACGGATTTCATTGTGTGGACCAATGAAAGCCCTACAATACAAGCAGATTCCGAAGGATTTTATTATAACTCGTTTCGAAGAGAGTCTAATAGGTACACATTCGGATAAGACTCCTCCTTTTCTCCGCGGGCGAAAGCCATCGCTTGCAACTGGGCGACAAGCGCCTTTCGTCGACCACTTCACTCGGAAGAAAATTCTTTTTTTCAAAAAGGCACAATATAATAAAGTTTATTACGCAAAAAATAATTAACAAATGAATTATCCCATACTTTAATAATTTTCCCAAATGGTCCCCAACCTAACACCAGAACTTCATTCTATTTTTATTTATTTTTTCTGTGCGATACGTAGTTTTCGCAGGAACGATTTGTTTTGCGTTTCGCTGAACACCCTGTATAAAACATTCGCCATTGGTAGCGGAAAGGCGGCAGCTTAGAACCCCCCCCCCCTTAATGTCGCTACTGTCTTAGCCCTCTTTTAAGTAAGAACTACAAAACTGCAAGCTGATCCTACAATAAATATCACATTTCGCGTGGAGTGTTGGACGCGACTAACCGGGCGACCTATTGGGGCTTCCCAACTGAGTAAAGCCACAGACCTTATCCAGGGTCCTGATTGACCTATTTGAACGGGAGCTGCTATTTGCACAGCATCAACCGGGGGTCACGTGATGCTCCTGTGACGTCGTTTCTCTACGTCACGCGGCGGCCAAGCCTTCCCGCTCGCGGAGCGATCAGTCTGACGATGAGCGAAACCAAAAATCGCCAACCGACAAAACGCGAAGAAGAGGAAAGGTGTTATGGCCCTCACCAACAGAGATGCGTGACGTAGAGAAGTGGTGTTCCTGGAGTGTCACGTGATCCTCCGGTTGAAGCTGTTCAGATAGCAAATCCCTATTTGAACGTCCTCTCTTTCGCAAGCAGGAGACGGCCCAGATCCTTTCGGGCTGGTTGTTTGAGGTAGGACAGTTCGTGACGGTAAACGGAGCAACGTTGACGGCGACGTACAGTCGGCACTGGAATGAAACGCGAACAAGGAGCGCATGGTTTTCAACCCACGCTGAGTCACGCAGAAAGCGACACCGAAGGTTTGGATGCACTGAGCAAGAGTCTACCACATCGAAGGAGGAGCCATCTTCTTGCAGCTCCCATCTGGTTCAGGTGGTGCAGCATCTGGCGAGAACCATGCACCCACTGTTCGCGTTTCATTCCAGTGCCGACTGTACCATGCTCAACACCCGAGGACGGCGGCGACACGATAGGCTGGCGATGTGGGCGGTAAACAAAAGTCGTTTGGCGGCGAAAACAACCGAAACACCGCGCGGTGGAGCGCTAAAGGCGTCGGGCAGTGACAATCGCGTGTGGAATAACATGCGAAATGGGCGTCGGTTGCGATAGGGGCCGTAAGCAGCCAGAAAGCAAATCTCCGAGGCGACATCCTCTCCGAGGTCATCTCTGTACGCCTGAATTAACACTGGCGACTTTATTTTCACCCCAGTCTCGAGCACCAAAAAACGATTAAAACTTGTGACCCAATTATTCGCCTCCGTTTAATTGATTAATTATTTGATTAATAGGTTTCGTTCATATACATGCATATATACAACGCACTTTTTTACCTTTGTTCAATATATGGCAAACGGCGCAACATACAAATTTCATTGCGAATCAACCTCGATGTGTAGTTGAGAATAGTTCAAAGACACTCACACTCACAGAATATTACTTGAGCTGCATGAGGCAAAGACGTTTTATATTCTCCGGCAAGAGCGACCTCCTTTGATTGTTCCCAATACCCTTTGCTGAACGAAACAGACACTCGCACGGCGTTGAGGTGGTCGGGACACGTGTAGCCTTCTGCAATTGATTGGAGTTTAGGTGAAACTTTAACCTAAAGTGTGCCCTTTATACAGTTGTACTCGTCCACGTCTACGTGGTGAAAGCGTTGATCTTTTCCTTTAGTTTGGTTCGGAAAAAAGTTTACCGATTAACCGTTTAAAGTATTGAATCGCGAATAAAGCATTTATCTAATTCGCAGTAGGTTAATCGATGAATTGCCCATACCTACAAATTATTAAACCATTTCTTATGCGACTCGTTTATACAAATATTAATAACAAAATGAATGATCACCATAATCAATACGATCCTATATATTTGGGGAATATTTCCTGAATGTCATTTCCCAATTTTATTTCGTTGTTGTTTTCTTCAGTACCGAACTGTCGTGTGAAAATGCGCTCCGGCGTGTGCATGTAACTGTCCGCTAGTGTGTGTCATTCAGTATTGTACAGAACAGCGTTCCTAGAACGCGTTCCTTTTAGGAGCAACGAAAAAACCCTGACGTTCTATTTTGCATTAGTGGAACTGGAAGGGGAACTCGTTACATTTTGACTGGAATGAAAAAAGGAACGGCGTTTCTATTTTTGTCCAGTGGGGTAATTTTTATTATATTTCTTTACGGGGAAACTCCGAAAGGTATAAAATCAATATCTTTGCAAAGAGCAGGATCTTATAGTGAACAGAACAGCGCACAAAGAGACAAGAACAGAGAACCGTGTGTTGTGCATGTTCCTTCTTTCTCTCTTTGTCTTTTTGTGTGCTGTTCTGTTTAGTATGTCATCATACCAAATCGCCCAACTTACAACACGTCGAGCAGGATCTTGTTAACGTTTTGGTTACATATCTTAGGTTTTATATTGTGTGGTCCTCGCTTGGTAGCAGTCGTGCGCAGGAGAGCTAGTGGGAACTGATTCTTTTCTTTTAGTGCCGGAGACTGCGGTACAATAAGCAAAACTTTTAGTCGAAGGAAAAGACACAGAAAGAGGAACGTTTCAAACTCAGCTACTTGTTTTGCTTCCACGATTCCTCATACGCAGGGAAATCTAAGGTCGACCCCCGCTATCTCTGAACTTCCACGAAGAGACCCACAGCTAGTTACAACAAAAAAACAGGTTACCAGACATCGAACGCACCTTTGTATTCCAAATATTGGTCAATTAAAAGGCACACAAAAATGAATCGTTATTCCTTCTCCCGTTGTCCCTCAAATTCAAATTAAACAACGGATCCGACCTTTACAAAGAAGGACTTGTAGTTTTCAAGACTGACCTTCCTAAAGCCTTACCCTCTTCTTCACTTGTTCGTCTTTCGGACAGCAAGATCGAGAAACAACTGCTGTTAAGTTCGAACAAGTGGGGACTTTGTTATATTAAAACAGTGAGGTTGTTGTAAAGCGCTAGTGCAATGTTGGGTAACAGTACATTTGGCTCGTCTGAATCGCCCACCACAAACTTGAGTATGGTTAAAGCTGAGATTTTTAAAGATAAATAAAAAAACAAATGAAACCCTGCTTCCGCTTGTTTTTCTCTCCTGGTACACTTCGATCATTGCATTGAAATTCGTATGTTGCCATTTGATGGGATATATATATATAAAAGTAAACTTTGCTTTATCTATACTAAATATGGTAATCAGCAAAATACAAATGTAACGTACATGTAACGACACGTTCTATTTTTTCTTAACTGTAACGGGAACGAATTTCTTTTTCACATAAGGAACTTTTAACGGGAAAGTGTCCCAAGAAACAGAAGGAACGAGGATAGAGCTTTCGTTCCATTTTTTGTGGAACGTTTAAACACTGATTTCTGTACAAATTATTGCTAAAGGTTGTGTGCGGCTGCTAGATATTGCAAGGCTGTACTTGTACGATAATTAGCTTGTGTCTTTTTCTCTAGCTGGTGTTTAGACCGGCCGGTCAGCCTGTGTTTGCAGATAATTACATGCAATTCTGGGAGCCGGGTAATAAATATGGAGTTCGCTAAGATACCTGACAATATATCTGAATTCGGAACTGCATGGTCGAAAAATATTAGTGATCTGGGATATGAATTCATTATTCTTTTGCTGAGATTATATATATATATAAAAAAAACTAAAACTATACGTGTATTGTTGCCACCCTGTAGGAACACCTTTGAAACTTGCAATACATTTGAAGTCACAAAAATATTTATCTAATAATCGAGGTAAGAAATCTAAACTTTCTCGCTCATACCCACGGTTACGAGGGTAAAAAAAGAAATAAAAAGATAGACAATCTTTTAGGTCTAGTATAGGCTCTACAGTGCTAAGGAAAGAACCAGCATAATATACATATTTACTTGAAGTATGGCGGCATACGCCGTCAGTACCACTAATGTTCAGTAGTGACCAAAACTTTCCAGCTTGCTGTGACTGCCGATCAATCTTAGAAGTGTCGTGTTGACATCGGTAATTAATGACAAGCAGTTTTTTGTGCCCAAGTTAGGACGCTTCTACTTGTGCATAGTCATGCACCCTTATGGAGGACACCAACTAACTTGCAAAAATATGCAGCAGCACCAAACAATCTTATACCTTGTCAAAATATAGTACAGCTTAATGGCGATGCTCACGGGTAAATCAGCGCTTTCTGCGACCTTTGTAATTTCCCTTGAGTGAGAAACGTAAAATTACTAGGATACGCACCTGCTTAAGGGTGTTTCCCGTATATGCAGAGTTCCTTTTCATACCAGCCCCAAAATAATTCGCGTGAAAAATTTTCCCAGTTATTAAAATGCACGTAACACAGGAGAGACGTTCATAATTAGTTAAGATACAACAGCTGGCCCGAGTTCGAGTAGTGCGACGTTGGTGCATAGGAAGTTATGGGGGCCGTGGAAATCTCTTTATGACTGGTGAAAATACGGGTACTTTTTTAATACGTACGGGAAGTTTTCACCTTATTACGCAAAGTATCACAAGGATAATTGTGCAGAAAACACTTTGTCGGTTATAACAACTGCACCCAACGAACAAGAATGTCGATATTCAGCTTTTGTTGAGGCAGATCACATCACCGAAAGCGCGAATTGTAGAATTGCAGAATTGCAAAATTGCTGCCTCGCGAAAACAGCAAGCTCGCTTTCCGTTCTCGGAACACGACGGAACTTGTATAGGAAGGGAAAAGGCGTGTTGAGAATTGAAGAACATGACTGCTATGCTAGAACTCCATTCGATGCCCTAGGCAGCTTGGCTCAAGACGTCCACGCGTCGTTAATGCTCATTGCCTTGTACAGCGGGGTCGGAAGGGAGTTGAAAATGAAGCGAAAAACCTTTCTGCATTGAGATTTCTTTAATCAGAGTTCCAAATACGAAAGGTTACAAATTACTATTTGTTTTTTCCCGAGCACCGTACAGTCTGTGATTTTTATGAGGTAACCATCTCGCTCTCATCTCTGCAAGTCACGTCAATGCCCTAGGCCTAGATAGTTTGGCGATTGACATCCGCGCATCGTTAATGCTCATTGACTTGTACAGCGGCGTCGGAAGTGCGTTGAATATGAGGAGGAAACTCTACTGCCCTTACTGCCCTGGGATTTCTTTAACCAAAGTTCGAACTACGGAAAAATACAAATTTCTAATCAATATTTTTCGAGCAAGGTACAGTGTGTGATTTTTATCTTTGAAGCATCTCGCTCCTTCGAAGGGAGCCGTCTAACCGGACTGGTGGGAACAATGGACGGCTTATTTTCTCCGGCCGTGCCCCGAGCAATCCGACGCCTTCGGAGCTTTAGCAGCTTCAAAATGGCCGCCGACGCAACGCCTAGACTGGTTTCGCTCCTCTTTGTGCCCTGTCGCCTGCGAGCCCGCTCTCTCGGGCCGTTTCTTTTGCTTCGAATAATCGAGCGCGTGCCGACCTAAGGGAGCTCGCGCGAGGGGGCGTACACAGTGCGCATGCGCGGCTCCACCCCCATGCGCAAAACACGCAAGTTGCCATGCTGTTTTTTTCAGAGAGGGGCGACCGGTCGATCGGAGGGAACGAAGAGCATTCGCCTTGGGCGGCAATTTTGTGCAGCCCCGCGCGTCCCCCAGACAGCGCTGTTGCCCGTCGAATTACCTGAAATTCCTTTAAGCTCGGAGAGAAAGGACGCTCTGCCTCCGGTCGAAATCGGCAAAGACGAGGGCTAAAGAACCACGACGACTCATCCTTGCGCCTCGGCTTTTGTAGCCCGATGGAAGGGGACTCTGAGGAGAACAAGATTATACCCGAATCCCTACTTCCGTGTTCGATATATTTTTTTGCGAAGACGAGGCTCGTTTATAGAAACCTCCCTCTTAACTTCACGAAGCGTTTGATCAGCTAGAAACTCCTGCGCTCTATGGAATCGGACAAGCCGAGGCTTTAGTACTCGACCCCTTTAAACGTGCCCTGCCAAACGTAAATTGGATGCATCGTGTTTGAGAAAATCAAATCGCCTCGAGTTAGATGGTGTAACTATGATACAAATCAGTGCCGTCTTGTAAATGAAGTCGCTGCTTGTTGCCATGGTGATGGCGACCAATAAATCGGTGCAACCTTCATTGAGTGCCATCTGCTTCGCATGCCTGCAGGATACCGAGTTCTCCTCTCAAGGATCGTCGTCTGCTTTTGATGGGGCGCACTAATTGTGGCGGAGTGTCGACCCGAGTCGGCCATAGATATTTGACCCGAGTCCGAGACGAACGCTGAGGCAATGCTCGTACCAGAGTGCGTTTAATCGTAGTGGTGTCTCTTTGGTCACTGTCAGGATAATAATGGCAGGAGGGAGCTTCAGCTATCTTGCCTCCAAGGCGGTATACCTTCGAGCTAGAGCTCTGCACGGATCGGGTAGCATGCATTGCCCTCGGACCCGAGCCGGGGCCTGGCCCGGCCAGTCGGTGAAGACGCACCGGCATCGAAGTAAGCATATTAAGGCATCACATGAGCTACCATCTCTTTTTTTTTTTTCGCCTCTGTATAGGGCAGTTTTACGAAACGCTTCTTCACTTGCTGCAAACCGCTTTCTGCCATGTTGGTGAACATCGTCCGTCACTCTCCGCATTAGTTTGTATGCAGAAGCTTAGTTATTGACATAGTTTTTGTTTGCTGAAACGCACAAGCATGGCGAGTGGCTCCGTGGACTCGAGAACTCAGTAAGTACGACCGGGGACGTATTTGGGGCAGCAAACGACAATGCTTTCTCCGTTTATGTTATTCCGGAGTCGCCCCGACGGCATTTACAGCGACCAGTTTTGTCGTCGATAGATTGACTCGTCAATCGCTGGTTCGTGGCAAGTCCGAATACGAACTGGTATATGTACAAACGGAATACCCGCCGATGCTCTATTATGTTCCCGACTGCTCTAGTCGGCATAATCAACCATAACGTAAAGCGACTTAAGCCGACTAAAAACGCTACAGCCACGTACAGAAAAACATGGGCCGAATGTTTATCAACATGGAGTCCGGCGAGAATTCGTGCCGGAAGTACGTCACGTGGAAACGCCCAGTCTAATTTAACGCGCTAACCCTTCAAAGTGGCAGAAACAAAAGCCATCTTCATAAGTATAAAGCTTTATAATATGTTTCTCAACCTAAAGCTGCGGTCTCGTGCGCGTAGATTTAGGTTAGAGAACGATGACCGAGGCAACGGCAGTTTTATCTGGGCGGATCAGGTGCAGCAACACTTTGCGAAGGCAGCTTCGGATTACGCACATGAAGCACGCCTCGGCCTTTCGCCGGGGAAAGACGTGCTTCATCTCGCACATTCGGGGCGCCTCCAGTCGGGCCTCAACAGGGAGGCAACCCAACTGGGGCTGGCCTCATATTGTTGGCCGGTGCAGTGATCTTCCTTAGACACCGCTTCTTCGTCTCGCGTATACGAGCGCGCACGCGCGGGGAAAAACATGGTGGGAGGCATAAATTGCGTGGTGACAGGCGTTCCGAAGACAGGCCCTGCTGTTCTCCTTCTGTAAGTGACTATAACAGCTTTACTGGGAAGTTGAACATATTCTCGAAGTAAAGAAACTAGCCGGATGAGTCCTCGGATGCTGGAGGCTCAGAAGGTGACGAAGCTAAAAATATGTTGCGAATTGGATATGCATATTTCAATTGCTTACATTTGAATGCACACGTTCTCAATACGACAATCGAGATGAATTGGGGAGAAACTGTGAACGAATACAAGGTATTGTACGTGCTGTGACAGCGAAGGAAACAACGGCCTAGACAAATCGCGCGAAAAACAGTTGTTCTTGCCGTACATTTTGTAACGCTTTCTGAATGAGCACCGGCAAAATATTTCATCTACATTTTGTGCACTTGACAAACACTTACTGACATAACACGGCACGCGCCCTTTGCATTCCCAACCCCAGCGCTTATGTGAGTGAGTATTGGAAACATCCAGAATTGACCCCCTGGCCAGTGTCTATTTTTAGCGTTCGTGCTTGTGGCGCTTACATTGCCCGCATTCCAGAGCAATGAACATGCCTGCGGTGTGCTGCATCGTACGCCGGTCTGTGAATTTGTAAACGTTGGAAACGTGTATATTGGCACCCATAGCGTCACCACTTATTTTGACCGTGAATTAAGTGACTGATACTTCCACTCCATATTTTTCCTCTCCCTGTTAATGCCCAAAAATAAAAAAAGTAAAACAAATAAAACTCATGTGCTTTTCTGAGGTTTCTCTGGGATTTATTATTTGCACTATTTAATGAAAAAAATTATGATTCGTGTAGGCTTTTGTATTGATGCTATACAAAGCCAACTCAATAAGCTTGAAGCGCTGTTAAAATATAATAATAATAAAAAAGAACATGTGGCACGTTACTTTTTTGGGTACGTTCTCAGAATTCTGTTTTGATTTGTGGTATATCAAATCGACGCGAATGTCGAACTCTGGCATTTTGATTGTATGAACTAAAGAGACGGTTGATTCGGTTTGTAAAACATGCCGATTTGTGAGACGTCGGGCCTGAAACGGCCAAGCGAAGAAAAGAAAGAGCAAATCAGGTCTAAGTATATTTAAACAGTGTGAGGTCGGTCTATTATCGTATGGCGGCAGTGGCTTACGCTGTAAATAAGGCATTTAGCTAGTGAAGTTCTATTTTGACATACAGTGGAAGGCCCGTTCTTTTTCACATGACTTTCAATGGGCATAGGTACAAATTACGACGCTTTTAACGTCCTACAAATTAAGGTCTCGCAATATGAAAGGCGCAGGAGCATTTCTGATCCCTCTCAAACAAAAAAAAAGGAAAAGAAAATAAGCAGACTATTTAAAGAGCACGAAAGAATATCCTCTTCAGCTAACTGCAACTTAAAGCCCGTTTCACATGGTGCGTTTTTATGCTAAAACTTGCCTCAATCAACCGCACGTGCGCAATTTCATGTTCCCTGTTTACGGTGCTGGTGAGTATCAGCAATTTTGCACCCCTTTAGAGCACATAGTTTAACGTCTTAGTTCTATCTAGAAAAAGCTGATTTTTAGTTATCTTGCAAAATGTCATTTCCAAAAATAGAGTTGAGACTGGATGTAAAAAAAATGAAATGCTTAAAAATGAGCAGCCTTGAAAATGAGAGCTATGTGGCGTATGATGTCGAGTACATTAGGAAAAGCAATGTATTCAGAGCAAGTTTATTTTTAAGGCTTAATTAAAGCCACAGAGGCTTTCAAAAATCATGTGCTTGATGCGACGGCTTTCAAAAATAAAGGCACCCAACCAAAAAGTTGATAATCCTACCCATCCATGTTCATTTCTTATTCTCATCTTCTTTCTTTTTATCGATGCTCAGGTGCGCAGCAAGTTTCATGTTTTTTTCTAACGCCTTTATAGCAAAACATTGTGCCGAAAATCATATTAAATTTCGAACAACACCACACAACATTTTTTAAACACACAATTATTCGAAATATTGCATTTTTATATATAATGCAATCGACACATGCATTGCCTAATAAACAGCTAAATACAATGTACAAAATACTCAAAGAATTTTCCATACTATTTGAAATACTTGTACCTAAAATACCGCACAACTTTAAAAAAAAACATAAATAGGTAACAAAATTGGCGGAAATAGGCTTTTCTGTATTTCCGTGTTCATTCATATTTAGGATTGGTCCAATTTTGATGCTCTGCCTATCCCAATAGGAAGGGTCGTTCTGCATACACCCGGTTGCTTTCAAGCCGAAGATAGCAAAAATCGTCTGAACGTTGTTACATCAATCGTGTTCATTGTATTTTATATTCTGTAAAACAAGTCTAGACAAACCCATTTAAGTGAACAAAATTGTCAGAATCGGCGGCCAGTACCACAGCGACCACTTATAAAAAAACAAAACCAAAAACCGTGGTATTAAGGAGGCTGTTTTGCTAGAAACCAACAAGAAAGCAGTGAGCGAGATGCTAAGATTCGGAATATAACAATTGCGATCCTCGGGAGTGCCTCACGCGTCCTCGCTAGAGGAATCCCTTAATCAGCGTGGAACTCTTTGAATGCTGTTCTGTAGAAAGTCCGTGAACAGTTTGGAAGCCACTCTACAACCCTCAAATGAGAACAGTGTTCAACCTGGCAAGATCGAGTCCTGAAAAGGGTTTGCTGAACGTTTCTTT
Organism: Ixodes ricinus; assembly: GCA_037355805.1. Classification (NCBI taxonomy): domain Eukaryota; kingdom Metazoa; phylum Arthropoda; class Arachnida; order Ixodida; family Ixodidae; genus Ixodes; species Ixodes ricinus. The sequence continues at coordinate 46,955 of JAZHYW010017233.1, forward strand.
CCAAAGGTCTCTCCTCAAAGTGAGGGGTCGTAAATTGCACGCTATGCGTTATGATCATAGACACTGTGAAGGCGCAGGCGAGCTGGTGTAAGTTTACCGTTATGTTAACACACCTGAGAGTGGGTGTGAAAAACCATGAAACATCCAAAAGTAGAAGAGATAAGGAAAGAAGTCAGCCAGACGACGTCTTAAGACGTGTCGTCTGGCTAACTTCTTTCCTAAGGGACGGACACGCACAGACAGGACAGGACAGTCCTGTCTGTGTGTGTCCGTACGGAAGAATACGAAAGAAACACGAAAGAATAAAAACTTGGGGACGGACACATACAGGCAGAACAAAAAGAACTGTACTGTCTGTGTGTGTCTATCCCTATGTGTCTTATGCTTTCGTGTTTCCAAGTCATCTGTGCCAACCTGCTCCGTGTTCATGTTCTTTCCCTATCTCATCTACTTTTGGTTGTTTCAGAAGTCATCCAGACGAGGTCTTGAGATGTCGTTTGGCGGACTTCTTTCCCTGTCTCTACTGCTTTTGGCTATTTCAAGGTTTTTTCACACCGTCTCAATTGTTTTAACATAATTATAATCATGTAGTTAAACACCTGAGAGTGTGGTGCAGAAAGAAAAAAAAACCTTTAGTCGAAGGAACTTTAGTCGCCGCTACCGAAAAGCGTTAGCGGCAACTGCTCTGCATGCAGGCTACACCGCTCGGCGGCGCGGCGCGACGCGGCTTTTTGCTCAGATATGTTCTATACGTAACACTGTACCAGCAGCTATTCAGACAGCCCTCATAGCGAGGTCCTTAAAGAGCATACTACGGGAAATATAAAAGGGAACAGACTTCCTAGCTTTTTGACATACTGTACCATACAAATTTTGGACCATTTTATGGTCTCAACGAGGGCTATAGATCAGAAAGTTTAGACCTATAACTACATACTGTTTGACAGCTTGAGGTTTAACGAGGGTTCTGGGAGCCGTGAAGCTGAAAGGAAGAACGATGAACTGTTCCCTTTAATATTGTGGCCGATGCTAACATTTCAGACCCACGTTTGGGCACCGGAGGCTCTGTAGCTACAATATGTTTATCAACAGGCTGCAGCTCGACTACGAGTGTCAAGCAAACCGGAAATCACGGCTAATTGCAGCAGGAGCGGCCGTGTTTAAGTATTCGCCATGTTTGAACGAGGTGCCAAGAGAATAAAAGATGTTGCGGGGAAGAGACGGTCCTTGTTGAGTTCTTTCAGCGCGTATAGATCTATATACGCACAGTCATAAAATAGTAAGCGGACGGGTAGCCGCGTGTTTCGCAGCCGAAAACTCAAGGGAACTCCCTCCCCCTTCCCCTCAAAGGTCTCCGCAGGGAAGCCTCGCTCGACTTCGGCCCGGGGTTCGAGCGCCGCGCCGCGCTTGCTCCTTGGGTACCGACTAATTAGTGGGGAGCGTTGCGCTTGTTTGTCGGCGCACCTGCCCTGCGCTTCCCTAGCAGACACGCGGTCGTGTGCGGTGCGCATGCGCGGCACCACGTCCCGCGGGGGCACGCACGCCGAGGTGGCCAAACAAGACCCGGGCCCCGAATTAATTAAGCGGCCAAGAAAAAGCGCTCTCCGGCAGCGGCCCCTCATTTGCGGGGAAAAAGGGCCCCGTGCCCGGGGAGCCGATAAAACTTGCAAGGAAGATTGAAGCCCGCAGATTATAATGAGAACGCCGGCAGCCGGACTCCTTCCTCTCTTGCCGCCCGCGCGGATCTACGCGCGCTGCATGCCGAGAGGGTCGGAGGAGTCTGTTCGATTTTCGCTGGGCTCCAAAAATGACGCGGTCGGTGCGAGCGACCTCTGTAGTTCCTTCGCCGAACGTTTGGGACGCGTTGCGGCGAGCCGACATCACGGAGCTCGGCCTATACGGCGTTACGGCGTGCAAGTTGGTCCGCTCTTCGCGAGACTCGTATGTGCGTTTGCCCGCCCAATCCGACTACGTGCTCTTGTTCCCGCCCGACCTCAATCAGGGACGGCGTCCACTTGGCTGCCTCGTCATTGCGCGTGCTCAGCTGGCGTGCCCTTCCTTGCGTTCCGATGCGTCAAAGACGCATTTTGGAACACTCACTGGCCGCAGCCTGCAAAACCCTAAAAAAATGTCCGTCACTTCCCTTTCCCGCAGAACATCGAGACAGACAATCACGGCGAAAAAGTAAAGGAGCGCAGCAAATGACAAAACTCAGAATGCGATTAGACTAAAAAATTGGTGCGGTTTGTTCCAGCACAGTGAGCGTGACTTTCAAGTCGTTCTTTGCTTCTGCGGGCCTTTTTTTTTCTTCAGATCTACTTGTATTTTTGGCTTCGCCATGCGATGGGATTATTTTCACGTTCCCCGTGATTGGCTGTTTACGCGTCCTGCATAGCAGTGAGCCCGACGATATTTGCGAGCACGCTTCGGGGGTCTGTCCGTGTCATAGCATTGCCTCCTCTATGCTCACAAAGCGTGGCAGTTCGACGACGGAACCATGAGTGCCAGCGGTCGCTGATTTGGAGCGCAAGGACCTTGTAGCACAGAGCATCAAAGAGCCATTTCTCGGGGAACCTGGACGTCAGCGAACAACTTTTGCAGCGGCGAGGACCCGAAACACACTTGTTCGCTCGGAAGAAGTGTGTTTCGGCGTCTCGCCGCCGTGGGGCGCCAGTCACGTGGCTCTCCTCCCGTCTGTTGCCTTTTTACATTCTCGGCGGCCGCTTCTCGTGGCGATCTGCCAGGCTTTGTCAGTATGTAGGAGGCTATGGTCGTAGTCACTGAGAGGCTCAGAACCGCACATCATGAACAGGTTTTGGTGCGTCGTCCTTCGGTGTCGTTCTCGTTTAACGCGGATAAGGCTCAGGATTCGTCACACTTTCAGTTTCTTCAACTTTCGGTGGTCATAGACGCTAGAACCCGGAGTTGACGTTGGAGGGACATGGACGATGCCGGTTGCTGCTCACGCCGTTCTGAAGCTTGGTAAGCATTTTAGCACTGAGTGATTGCAAGACTATACATTAAGCACTCCGGCGACATGTTGAATGAAAATGCCTTGTGATGCAGACGTTACGCTGATTGTCTCGTACAGGAACTGGCTCCTTAAGAAAAGCGAGGCAAGACTCATTATGCTTAGGCCTCGCGATTGCTTTTTCGGCATTTTATTGACCATGAATCTTCGTGGTTTTGAGCCACGTTACTTTTTAGCGCTTCATTACTTGCTGCGTGGGTTGCAGTGATTTGTCCTTCGAGTGCTCGTATAGTCGTAGGTGCCCCAATAAACTAATATTTTAAAGTTTTTATTGAAAACGTCTTGACTACTTGCTTGACTCAGATTCGTTTCTTTTGACTTTGACATTTCTCTTGACATGGTCAACTAAAGATGTATTGATTTTGTGTTGAAATTTTTTGATAATTTTCTTCACCCTGAGTAAAAGAAAAAAAAGCTGTTGACTTCGTTTAACTTTACGCTGGCTTTTTTTCTTGCTGACTTACTGTTGATACTGTCATGAGAAGGACTGCAGGCGTTCAATTTACCTCGTTTTGAAAATGTTCAGTTGACTCTCTGTAGCCAGTGTCAATAGAAAAACTACACACTTTCTGTTGATTTGTTTTGAGTATAGAACATCTTGACTAGCTGTCAAAAGTCCCCAAGTTTCCCAATAATCTCTGAGAAGGTGAGAGGAAGGAGCTCGGTCGTCCCGCCCCCAGCGCACCCCTTCTACCCTTGACAAGGCTTCGGAGTCTCGCGCACCTCGAGTGCACGCGCTCAGTCAAAGCACGACAGAAAGCATGGAACGCGTGCTGGAGGCCAGAAGTTCGAAAGACACGCCCTGCCGCTCTTAGTTTGTACTATAGGGACTTTATTGACCCTATTAAACTGGCCAACTCTTAAAGAAACAGCAAAATAACCATTTTAAAGTAGAACAATTGCCGTGACTCCCCTCGTCCGGAGTGGTGCGATGCAGAGAAGCATTAACATTTTGTTAGGAGCCGTTTTTGTAAATGCTTTAGCGACTGCGCTGAAGCAGTATTGTGTTGTATTAATGCTTTTTACTAGGATATTGAGTCCACGAACTTCGAAACACTGTTTTTCTTTTTACAGACTCCCTAGAAATATCTCCGATACTTGGAACCTTAATAGATGTTGAGGAGGTCACCCGCCAAAATCCTTTAAAGTGTAGGCTATGTAGGACTCTGGAGCAGTCAACGGAAGTATGATCAAAGTATTGAGTGCTTCATGGTGTTTCTGTTCGTGTTTGTTTATTCTGTGTATTTGGGGATTGTATGTAGTGCATCCAAATGCCAAACCAAATCCAAATATTAAAACACATTCGCGTTTTTGTTTTTACGTTATTATGCCGCAGCGAATTTGGAGCATAGTGAAAAGACACAGTGAGCCTTGAAAACCTGTGTTGAATAAATAGCTAAGGTGTTAAACATTATTCTTTTCTTTTTGAACGGCTATAGCTTTTCAATTGAAAAGCGACGTAAGAAGCAATTAGGAGGCGGCAGAAAGTATTTTTACTTTCTAATGAAAAGTGAGCCAATATTTAAAAAAAGTAAACAGAAAAGCCAGAGAAAGTCAGATGAAAAGCGTTCATATTTTATATACTCTGATGACTTTTTCAAGAGCCTTTCAACAGAAAAGCACCACCGTTTTTTTGTAAGGATGAGCAAATGGGGCTGTGAATTACAATCGGCAGATTTAATAAAGTATCGTGCTATTTTATTTGAAACGTATCGCTTGCCTCGGAATATGGTTTATGGCGGATAAGAAAATGAGTTGAGCCTGAAGTGTTATCAAGCTAACTGGCAAGTTGAAGTCTGCCCTACCACGTTCCTCGTTTCCGCCTGCTTACATAAAAAATATGTCAAATAAAACAGTTTGTATTTCAGGAAACGTCGTCTTACCTTTTAGTACGGAGCCCCGAGTAATAAATAAGGTAAGTTCTGGAGATACTTGTTTTTGAGATCAGGCATCTGTTTCCTCTTTGCGATTTCTCTGTTACTCTATCAAGTGTGCTGCAAAAAAAAAAAGAGAGCTTTTTACGTTGGTGTATAAGTATTTAATACCGTAATTACAAACTACAGTCGTCATAATTATGTGAGGATTGTTTGCAATGTTTCAATCAGTCCCTACTGTTTTCATCCTGTGCAGTCGAGGTCGCGTCATGCGAGCCTGTCTGACGATATATTATTTCTTCGCGATTGTTTTAGTTCGGCACGATGTAGCTTGCGAAATGTCTCGTTGTACTGAGTGCTATGTTGCCATTCGATCTGTGGTCTGTCTTTATTCCAATCATTTGCTTGGTCTCCGTTTTCTAAAGCTCTAATTTAACATTTGTCATTGGGTCGAGCCGTGATGGTTGACTGCGCCGTGCAGTTTGTCTTGAGTAGGGCAATATGTCCTCAAAAAAGCTACCGTACACTACCGGCACCCGCGATAACATGCCCCTCATGGCGAAGGACTTGATATATGAACTCGCAGTGCCCTAACGGTTACGAGTGTTGCAGCCCACGAAGCCGCAGAGGTCGGCATCATTTGAAACGAAATCTTTTGCAAACAGGCCCGTCTCAAGACCTTGAGTGAATTACAAATGTGATTTGGTGCGTCAATCCTTGTGAGAGGAGCAAGCACTCCTCGCTCTAGTCTTCATCCGCACTTGACTGCGTTCTTGTCGCGGCACGTCCTTGCGGAGTGGGCGGCATAAAGCTCAAATTCCCTTGAAGAGTGGGTTGCGGATTTTTGACTATTCCGGACTTCGATCTTGCAGTGTCTCAGCCTCAGCACTGCAGCAGTGAGTGACACCAGGGTTGCATCCATACGCGCTGCCGCTTCTGGGCACCCAAGAACGAAAGAGGTATACAACCTCGTCGGGGCGACGAAAGGGACACCGCTCTCCTCCGCTCTCTCCGGTCAGCAAGACGAGTGGTCCAAGTTGCTAACGCGCCATTGGCCTTTAATGAGGGCGCATTAATGACTATCTGAACGCCCGTAACGCCCGTTTTGATGCTCCGAGAGAAGTGTGCGTGAAGGGGCGCGAGGAAAGGAAGGGCGTCTCCAACCAGTCCCAAATTTATCGCCACCGCTCCTCTGGAAGCCACTTGGGCAAGAATGTCGTGCGAAGGGCGCGGGCGGCTCTCGCGTCTCCCGGTGACGGACGTTGATGTCGGCGCCCGAGCGGCCAATTCCTTATCGGTGATTACGTGTGTCCGCAAAGAACGGTGCGGCGCGTGCTCCCTGCAGCGTCGCCCCCGTCGGCGAACGAGGTTTTGGGCACGCTCGTGCGGGTCGCTCGCTGTAATTAAACCCCTCGGTAGGTGGACCTTTTTCCACGTCCTTCGTAAAACACGCCACAAAATTAAAAAAGTCTTCGAGCTTTTTTTTTTTTTTGTGACTTTTGTAGAACAGGCAAGATGTAAGAGCGTGGCTCTCCACCCGTGGTCCTGCAGAGTCAGGCTTAGACCCGTCGTTCTGAAAGGCGCTGTAGTGCCTCTGTGGTCACGCTATTCTTTGGCACACATACAGACAAGTTCGGCGGATAGTACTCTGTCGAGCACTCGTGAGTGTGCAGGCGTACTTGAGGCTCGAGGCAAACTGCCCCTTTCCCGAGCAGTAAAAATCTAGATATTTTTACCGTTACAAATTCGAAACTCGTTTTCAACTTGGCTTTCAACTTGTTTTGCTTTATTTTAAAGTAAAATTAGTAACCCTTACTAATGTTTTAGCACGTTTTTAGTTAGGTATGTGCCCTTACAAAGATCTGTAGTTAAATTATTTTGAATTTCTTTTAAAATTTTCTGAAATGATATTGAATTTTTCAAAAAAATCTCGAGGTTTTATAGAGTTTATTTTCACAAGTTACTTACATCCTAGTTAAAATTGTCCACTTAAATGTTTTTAGAATTCCTTCTACCATAAACTTTGCTGAATTATTAGTGACGAAACCGCAGATTAATGTTAAAAAAAAGACACTAGATTTTTTTAAATATATATTTTGGATTTTATTAGGAAATAGTGTCCCTGTGGTACATACACATCCCACAGATACACGTTAGAAACGAACACAAACACCATGAAGCGCTCAGCACCAGAATCACAGCCGCGTTAATTGCTCCAGAGCCTTATATATCTTTTTTTAAATTAACTGTTGGGCTAGTTGGGTAAACATCTTAATTACAAAAGCGCAAAGGACAAGGACACAAAAAAGATATGAACAGGACAAGCGCTTACCATCAACTGATTGTTTATTGCTAGATAAGAGAAAGACGACGATAAGAGGGGAAATACTAAATTAAAATGTTAATTGCATTCGCACGAAAAAATGTTTAAAAATTATTTGATAAAATATTGACAAAATTAAATTGAAAAATGAGACCGATAGAAAAAGAAAAGCAGCCAGATAAAGAAAGAAGGTTGAGGTACGATATCTCTTTCCCGGACAATGAAATTGATGGTGGAAATTGATGGGGGGGGGGGGCACGTGTCTCCTTCTATTATAGTTTTTGCCTCAAAACTTTCTCTGACTCTCTTGCTCCGAATATATATGGCCTACATATTAAAGGTAATCATTTGGCCGGTGACCACCTCAGCCCTTATTAAGGTTCCAAGTGTCCGGTCTCCTTCTCGTGAGTCTGTCAAGGGGAAAACAGTGTTTAGAAGCTCGTGGACTCAATCTCTTCCTAAAAGGCATTGATGCAACTAATAATAATTCGACGCAGTCGCTAAAACAAGATCCACAAAAACAGCTCCCTGAAGAAATGTTATCGCTTTTAGTGTTTACGGGTGAGAAGAGAGAGGGGGGGGGGGGGTAAGGTTAACGCGTTTCAGCGGTACGTCCGGACGTAACGCTAGGCACAGCAAACTTTTATGTTACGTGGGGCGTAACTTTAATTTTATATTTGTTACGTCGGACTTGTTATCAGAATGTTTTATTTAATAGAAATAAGAAAGGGAAATGAAAAAGGTAATTGGCCTTTGTCCATGGATTCTAGAAAAAGTATCCTAAATTAAAAGAAAGAAGTGCAGAGCAACTTACTTTCATTTTTAGAACTCTTACAAATATGTCAACAGGGTAAAATCTGTAGAAAATATCTTTTCCCTTTCAATATTTTCACAAAATGTGAGCTGTTATTCTTCAAAGCTTTCTTCCAAATTAAAAAAAGTCCTCAATATTTTTAATAAAATAATAAAAAATCTAATTTTTTCACTTTTTATAAAATAGTATAAAAACAATGTTAATAAGTTTTCTAATTATCTTTTTCAGAAAATAACCAATGAAAAACGTCATTACAACTTATTTTTTAATTTTTTATAAATAAGTTTAGAAAAATTCATTATTTTTTTTCTTTTCAATTTTTTAGAAAATAACCTACAGAAAAACTTTATTACAACTTCTCTTTAATTTTTTTATAAATAAGACTACAGAACATTTCTTATTTTGTCTTTCGAAGTTTTTTTTGACAATAATCAAAACAAAGTGCGATTTTAAAGGAATTCACTAGGATCCCAGAAAAGTCAGTAAGAAGTCTAGAAGAATTAAAAATAATGTTGAGGCCGGTTTTTGTTAGGGTATGGCTGCAGAAAGTTTAGCATGAACACTTGGTACGTCCAAGAATAAACGTAAGACGGTGTCTGAGATATTAGTAATAAATGTACATATACCCACTTGTAGCATTTTAAGCGCAGTCCCCAAACAGGTGTTTTCTACATGAACCCAACGGCGTCCCTCACATGCCGGTTATCAACTACATTTTACACAATATTGTCGCGAACTTGTGCTCGCGAGCGGGTTTAGCCAGCTTCACTTTATGCTTTTGCTCTCTCTCCGTGGGTTTGCGAGCTTCTTTCAGCGGATGCTAATCGTCTCCACGGCACGGCTCATGGGTTCTGCCGTAATCCCCAAATGCGGGCGAGCGTGATTGCTGTGACAATACATTTACTTTATACAACCCCGCGTCGGAGATGTTTTTTCCTGTATATGTCTACTTTCGAGAGTTTCGCTTCGAAGGTGGTTTCGCTCTGTGTATAACTTCTCTTGTGATCTTAGCTTCGAATGTGTTTTGTATTGTTTGTAGCTCCTCTCGTGTCGTTCGAAGTGGTTTTGTCTCGTGTATGCTGCTGTTTTTGGGATGTTCATGTTTTCCTTTGGGCTCCGAGTGTTTTGATTCGTGCTAAGAAGACCATCTGGGATTGGTTGCCAAATTGTTCCCCGAATACTGCTAAATTGAATATAAGCACTGGCCAAAGGAATATAAGGTCTTGGCTTTAGGATACCAAACCTTGCTCATCGTCCTGCCTCTCGGAGGCCAGGGTGCACGTCCGATCCCCCTTCGGCTGTAAAGTGTTCCACCCACGAACCAGCGAACTTTGTCGCCCTTACGGCTGTGGAGGAGCCTGGCTCGCCCGCCTTTGTGTGGGCCATTGTTCGTCAAGTTCGACCACGGTCAGGGCACCCGCTGGAGGAGTGATCCATGGGTACGGCAAGGGAAGTTTCGCTCAGATTACAAGTATTCCTCTTGTAACCTGAGGAAATATTTTATGTCAAATTTTGTGTCAACGGCAAATAACACAATAGGGATTATATACAATTTTCTTAATTGTATATTCCGAGACTTAACATTATGTCAGGTGTTAAATGAACGGTTTTCTGGACTAATCGAACAAGTGAAATGAAAGCCGTTTAACGACAATGTCGTGTTCATTTATTTTTGTGAAATTCACATTTAGACCTGTAAATCATGCATTAATTTACAGACCGGATTGAAGTACCACCTGCTTCAGATAGCGGGAGGGGGTGGGAAGTGTGGCGGCTGCTACACAATTTCAGTTAAAGGGGTTAGAAGAAAGATAACAAAAATGTTATTCCTGTATGCACTTGTTGTGGCACTGCAGACTTGAAGCCATTTTAAAATAAATGAATAAGGTAAGTGTATCAACTAAATATACCTCTTTTTTGTGAATGTCCATTAAAGGAGAAAAATATGTCTATAGTGATACCTCAGCCAAATAATAGGCCTGGTCAGCAGTCGTTATTGAATGAAATGAAAAGTTAACCCCGCTTGCTTCGGTTATATTTTTCTCCAATTGCTTTGAGCTTGTTCCTGCACCTGGTGGTTTGGGTTGGTTTGGGGTTTCGGGGCAGGGTTGGGCAGTCTTGCGATACAAATGTATCGCGATAGTATTTCAGAAATAGATTTCATATCTGTATTTCTGTATCGCGATACATTTTTTTCACCAGTATCTGTATTCATGTAACGAAATACATTTGGAATGTTTATTTGTATCGCGATACAATCAGGATGAAATGAATTTCGTTACATTTCTTGAAAAATACTCCCCCCCCCCAAAAAAAAAAAGTCTGAGCGCTTTTTTTTTTTAGTTTTGAGGGCACTGAGGACACCAGGGTCAAGGGGATGCTGGGGCATTGTTACTATGTTGACCAAGGTTCCTTCCGATTTTCCAAACTATTTTTCTATGCGTCCTCTTCTCTCTTCTGAGAAGTGTTGCGTAGTCGAGGACTTGAACCAGGTGGCGTGGCAGGAGTGGAGTCAGAGCATCTTCTGCCGCAGGTCCTTAGGCAGGGATTTCTTGAATCATTGCTTGCTGGCATCCACTGCCTGCTGCTAACCGTCTCTATTGCCTTAGCGTACACAGTACACTCAGCCGGCAAAGCTGAGTCGAAGTCTGTTGCATCACGAGCCTGGCGGTGGTTGACTTGAAATAGTATAGGATGACTCACGCAGTGGAAGTTCAACACTTCTTCGAATGCCTCTGCGGCTGCGCCCGTAATATTGCACGGCCCAAGGGTACGTCATCAGCCGACGTGAACATGATCCGCTGCTCTCATGATCCGAAACTCCAGGAAGGGGGCCAGAAGTGGCCTCGCTGTGTCGACCCAGACTTTGTACACCTGCGACTCGTCTCAAGTGCGCTCTTTCTCGGAGAGCTCGCACCTGTACCGGCAATATCAGGTCGCAATCCATTAGGTCTCTGTTTGGATGATGCGAAACTTGAGGACTGAGATCCATGCGTCGCTGGTGGAGGGTCGGCAGGAAGGACCTTCACAACAGGGATGTTACCGTATCGTTTTTTCAACTGTAACCGAAGTTAAGGCGTGTGTTCCAGGATGCTTCAGGTGGTCCACTATTCTCAAATATTCCAAATGACACTGATTGCACGGTCTTCAACGAGGTAAGCTTCAACGAAAGTACGTATTGTCCTTTCATACCGCAGCGTGGTAAAGTTTCATGTTCATGGCCATATTTACAGATAAAGAATACCAGTTCATTCCACCGTGACGTCATGTGATCAATGTTGACATGGGCGTCCTTATTGGACAGGGGCGTGGTGACGTTTTGATGGGATTTAGGGTGACAGAATTTATTTAGAGATCGAAGTCTTTTCGCGTTTCTCGTCAGACAGACAGGATGTCAGGGAAGGGACCGCGGTCAATTCTTGATGGAACGTTTTTTTTTTTTTTTGAGCCCATTGAAGTTTTTTTGTTGTCCGAAACCACTGTATACATTCAAGGCGAAGTGCCAAGCCTGCGGGAAAGTAATTTCGAGATCAACATCTACCACCTCAAACTTCAAGCTTCATCTATGTTGGCGTCTCAAACAAATTTGAAAAATGTATTGCAGTATCAGTATTTCTGTATCTGTATTTCTGCTCTCCCTAAAATGTATTCGTGTATTTGTATGTTCAAAGCCTTTGTGCCTCTATTTAAAATGTATTTCCGATACGTATCGCAATACATTTTTACATATATATCTTAGTATCAGTATTTTAACTACTGTTTTAATGTATCCCAGTATTTGTATTTCCAAATACATTTTTGAGTATTTCTACCCAACCCTGTTTCGGCGTTACGATTTGATTCGGCTGAAAAAGATACATTTAAAGAATTATCGATCCCACCCCCTCCCCCGCCCAGTGCAGTAATTCTTTTAGTTTATATATATATCTATATACTGTATATATATACTATACCTTCAATACCTGGGAAGACAAGCCCTTTCAGATATTGCGAGCTGGAATGCCGTGCTATGTCACGGCGGCTACTCGGAACTAGCATGGGCCTTAAATCACCAACGGCTGTCATCTACGCAGCTGAAGGAATTCGAAACTAACAGTACACAGACAGCTGGTCGAGGGTTGAGTCCGCCGAAACCAGAAGCCGGGATCGTCTAATCGGTTAAGGCGTCTCCTCGGTTAGGCGAAGGTTGCGGGTTCGACCCCGCTCCCGGCCCAAATTTTCGCCAGGCTTCCCTAAAATTAGCACAATCAATTGATTAATCTCTCTCTCCCCTTTTCGTTCACAATATTACTACGGCTGCACTTGTCAATTTTCCCTCACTACCTTTTCATCCTCCTCCGCATGGGCGCTGCCATCTTGGAATCACGTGACGCGGCAGCCATTAGGTTGCTTCAACTTGCTGCTGCGCTTCCCTCCGCGCCTTGGCGCATGCGTTGTATCCGTGTTTTTCGTCGCGTTTCACCGCGCTTTCTTGCCATACTTCAGAAACTGTACTTCGATACGTCTACTCGACGACTAAGACATGACGAGGCTTCAAAGGTCCTTATAACAGCTGAGGTTTGTTTACTAATAGTGGCGGAACATTCTCAGTAAGAAGCGCGTATATTTATATCGCGCATTTAGGATCGGAAGGCGTCAATAGTCAGCGCAAGGAGACTATCGGTGTTTCCTGAAAGCATCGTTCTTTGTATTCATAATATGTCGAAAAGAGTTTCTTTTGATTATCTGAGCAAACTCGCGGAGGAGATAGACAACGAACGTTTAACTTGTACTTTATCTGAGATATAAAAGTAATGGTACGCCAACATCAGGCGATTTGTTCGTTCATAATATCTCACCTACATGTGTATGAGGTTCTCAATTTTTTTTTTGCGACGTAAACATCCGGTTGGTCGGTTTACTTATGAAGTTTAAGAAATTGTATACCGTGCATGCCCGCTCCCACTTCGACAGTCATTTAAGTGATTTATTGATTATATTCAGAAACTAGTGCCATCCACTTAACCCTTTGTTGCATACTTTAAAACTGTCCACGCAAATCATAAAATTTTGCGTTTTTGCAACCATTCGTATTGAGCTATACCCATGATTTTTTTTCTTAGCTTTCAGGAATGTAGTTTATTAATTACAGAACGTCCACTACAGTGGACAGCGTGCACTGAGGGTACAAGATTCCTTTCGTCCCATGACCATAACTTTGGCTTTTCCTTTTGAACTCGACGTCTTTTTCTTGTAGACGGAGCTTGGGTTTCCGTGTCGCGATCCTCATCATCACTTTCATTACTTTGGCTGGTATTTTTCGAGCTATCATCACACCTGCCCTGATCATCCTCTATGGCATAATCGATGTCATCATCCTCGCTCTCTAAAAAAATTCTCATCACTTCCTGACGGCAGACCGTTTTTAATTAGGACATTGATTCCCGAGTCAGATAGTGGAATATCCAATAAAGCATTGATGTCTACTTCCCTCAAAGGCGATTTGGTAGCAGGCCGTTTGCCACTAAAACAAAAAAATAAGAAAATATAGTTTTTTTTCCTTCGAATATCTAGAATTATGGTGCTTTATTCTTTACAACAAAAAACTGGACCATTCCTGTATATTTAGAGCACTGCTGACCAAACACAATTTGTGCATAGCACATAGCCCCATAATGATGCTGTTCAGGGTGTCCACCAGAGTGGACAAGCCACAAATACATCACTTACTGAACAACAAAGATTGATTTAAAACTCATATTAATACAGATTACACTTCAGGACTTCCTCGAAGGCATGAAAGTGTTTAACAAAGGGGTAATCAGTTTTTCAACAGTTTACGACGCTTTTGCGAGGATGCACGTGCCTTATCTGGAATTTGTGGAAGCTGCCATCTTAGATGCTGAATATGTCAACACCAGTCGAACGGTGGCGCCATCTATGAGTGGCAATTGAAAACCCATATGTCCACTGAAGTGGACACCATGCGTACGGGTATTATGCGGCCTAGCACTTTATTTAACAATTAGATGACTTTGTCCACTGTAGTGGCCACTATGCAACAAAGGGTTATTTTATTTTAACACAGAGGTTCGGACTTCCCGCGTAAGAAACTGCCACAGTCACTTAACAGTAGCGAGTTTTAGAATAGCGTGCACAAAGAAATAACGTCGCTTCTATTTGCAAATATAAAACGCGGTTTGGGTTCGGCACATGCGCAATAATAACAATGTTTTTTTCTTCTTCTTTTGCGTACGTTGTTTCAACTTTTGTTAGTATCTTAAATCCGCAATATTTGACGCAGAAAAAAAAAAGAGCCGTTTGCATAACAATTACATGAGTACAGGATCGTCAATGGCGAATAGAGGTTTACTTTTGGTGGCTGCGACGCTGAAATTTACAAAGCGAATCGGTTCAAACAAATAAATATTTGTTCACGCAGGTCCCTGAAGTGGCGCCTAGCGCTAGAATTCAGCCAAACTTTCCGAGGTATTTCTCCTCCAGCGCCCTTTAATTTTATTTGGCCAATCTTACGAAAGACAAATGCCAGATTTAATTTGACGGGCTTGTCACTTATATTACACCTTGAGTAAGCAAATGTTGATATAAAAAATTATTTATTTCCTAGGTCCAATATCGCTAAATGCTGCTTATGAGTACTTTAGCAGGGTTGATAATTTAAGCAATTTCCTACTCGGCCTTTCAAAACATGCTCGAGTACTCAATAAGAAAAAAAAGAGGCCGAGACGATGCTACTTGTTTATATCAATTATCCGCGTCATTACACGATACGTTTTTAGTTTGGGAAGTCACCAAAAGTTGGGTGCCCACGGAAACCAAACAGTGAGTAGTAAACTCGCGAGCTCATCTGTTCTGGCCGATTCAGCACATTGCTAATTAAGCTCTCGATATGCTTCTTTACACTCACGTGTTAGCCTCTTCATTAGTTTGTTTTTCAGGAAACCGGTTTCATCGGGTACGGCCGTAGACGATGGCAATCTTCCTGTACATCAGTCAGGCGTTTCGCAACGAACCATAGTCAGATACATCAAAGGAGTTGGTAAAAAAGCCGGCAATTTAGGCTCGAAAAAACCTCGTAGTCCTCAAAGTGGATCAATACCACTGTTTCATTGGTTGTGTGCTACAAGAAAAATAATCGAATCACAAAATCAAGCAAAAACAACGTTAAACAGCAACATAGCCGCGTTCACTTTGAAACCGAAACCAACCAAATCGAAGCAACCTAATGGCGCCGAGTGCGTCAGCGCCCTCTATCCGCCGGTGAGGAAACTACTGAAATTTAAAGGTCTACATAGTGCAGTCTGTCCCTATAGGGGACGGGTGGTTCCCTAGACATAGTGGAAGATGGGCTCTTTCTGACGTTTGCATGCTGAAATAACGTGCTACGTAACTGCCAAACTAGGAACTAGCATGGGCCGTAAATAAACAACGGCTGTCGTCCACCCAGTTAAGCGAATTGGAAACTAACAGTACACAAATAGCTGGTCAAAAATTGAGCCCGCTGAAAACTGGAAATCGGTTAAGGCGTCGCCCCGGTTAGACGAAGGTCGTGGGTTCAATCCCCGCTCCTGGCTTAATTTTTTGCCACCTCCTTCCCCTTTCCTTTCCCCTAAAATTAATGCAATACATTCAATAGCCACTTTTTCCCTTTTTGGGTCACGATATTACTACTGCAGCACTTGCCAATCTTCCCTCACTCCCACTATATATATATATACGGTGCAGTCTGTCCCCATGGGGAGGAGTGGTTCCCTAGATATTTTGGAAGACGGGCATTTTCCGACATTTGCAAGGTGAAATGACGTACAACGTCACTGCCGCAACTCGCATCTAGCATGGGCCCTAAATCATGGTCAAAAATTGAGTCCGCCGAAACCGGTGGTCGAGATAGTCTAATAGGTCAAGGCGTCGCCCCGGAGAGGGGAAGTTCTCGTATGCGATCCTCGCTCCTGGCCCAACTTTTCGCCAGCTCTTCTTCCTTTCCCTTCCCTAACAATAATGCAATGAAATCAATATTCACTCTCTCCCTCTTCATTCACAATACACACACATATGTATATATATATAAAGAGAGAGAGAGAGAGAGAGAGTGAGAGAGAGATGCAGAGGTGACGGTAGAAAACAAACCAGGAGGATTTTAATTTCTTTTTTTCAATAAAATCATCCTGGTTTGTTTTCTACCATCACCCTGCATCTCTGTATTTCTACGCCTTCGGCCTCCAAGCCAACATGTCATTATATATATATAAATGTATAGGAAAGTAAACGTACCTCGAAGCGTTTTGTGGAGTTTTATAACATATAGGTCGACGTTCCGGCCTGAGCCAGACCAGGTCTGGCTCAGGCCGAAACGTCGACCTATATGTTATAAAACTGTACGAAAAGCTTCGAGGTACGTTTACTTTCCTATGTACTTTTCGGCGTCCTACGCAACAGTATTTCTCTCTCTTTCTCTCTCTCTCTCTCTATAGATATATATATATATAAAGGTTAGCAGTCTGCGGCTGCTTATTACGCCACTCTGGCAAATCTGCGGGGCACGTGAAACCATCATCGTGCACCGAAAGAGGTCTTCTTGAATGTTGACGTATGCCCAGCTTGAAATAAGAAAACATCAAAAAAGAGAAAAAGGCAAAAAAAAAGCCTTTTGTTTTGAATGTGTTAAGCAGTGTACAACGCACTTTATGACCTTATTTTGACCAGTATTGCATCGAAACCTAGTGGCTATATGAGTGATCATAGTGTTCATGGTACATTGAGCAAGGCGCTCGGGTAACCGTAAGGCTCTCAGTATTATCACAACAAAAGAGAATTTCTACTCGAATGACACGCGTATACCCAACCAGCCCTCCTTCTCTTCTCGAATAGGACGTGCATTTTTGTTCCAGACGACAAGATATTTTATGTCACCGGCAAATAGTACAAAAGGGATTATTACTGCAATTAGTGTTTTGTTCCCAGCGTTAGGAACTTCGATAAGTCAAATATGTTTCCTTTGACAAGCGTGTGTCTGACATCTTTTGCAGTGATCAAAGAATATGGTGTTAACGTAGTTTTCAAGTTTCGATTATGAAAGCGACAAAATCGCTTTGTCGAGTCCAGCGTGCCCGCTATTGTTGGTCAGCCTCCCGGGCCTTCCGTGCAGGCGCATCGGAATCCGATGTTCGGGGAGAAGGCGCGCAGTGCCCGAGGACCGACCACTCGGCGCAAACAGTGGCCCTTTCTTTGTTTCCCCGCTTGTGGGACCCGGAGGAGGACGCTGATTGGTCGAGCCCATTGTTTCCGCGCCGCTGTGCCGCCCAAGTACATTTGTATTCTGCCAGCGTGCTGGCACCGGGCATTTCTCGCAAACGGGGCTCGTTTGTGTAGGCAAGTAGAAAATTGAGTTACCCGACTGCCGGACTCTGGTCCGCATTTGACGAAGGCTCTGTTGTTTGGCCCCGGGGCCAAAGCTCGTTGCGTCCGTGTGTGCAGCTCGGCGCAGGCCTCGGTCATTTCATTGGTATTCGGGTCCGTTCGAGCAATCGCCCCAACACCAGTTTGCTTCCACTCGTTTCGCGCACGGCGCTCTCCAAGTCTGACGGCCGATTGCCGTCCTCCGTTGCTTTGGCAACTCTGCAGACTTCTAAAACTCGCGTCGTGCTGCGGATGTGCTAAAAAGGTTGTCACCACCAGCTAGCGTGATGATTGATTCGTCGCTCCACGAGTCCGTTTCTTCTTGGTGAAGCCACATGGCATTTTGCGGCTACATAAGCTTCGTTCAACCGTTATAAAGAGCCAGTAATAACTCTATTGGAATTTATTGTAAGCCATTTCTAGCGGCAGGTGCGTGGCAACATCTCAAGTGCAAAAACTTTCATCCTTTCCACTCTGGTCAAGAAGGGAAGACCAGCTGAGCTGTACAATGGAAAGTAATGGGCGGCCGCAGGTCCGGCAAGCCAAAGTAGAAAGCTGCCGCCATCTATGAGCAACGGCGGCAAACAGATATGTGGCTTGCCGCCGTCGCTCATAGATGGCGGTAGGTGCCCAGAGTTCGGTGTCTTCATTTCTTTTCAGGACACGCGATTCTGGGGAAACTATAGCCCTTAACGGCTCCGCTGTAAAACGTTTGCGAACAAACGAATCCAAACGACAATCTCCGTCGTCTATATACGCACCCGCAAATGCATTTTGGTGAGGCTCAATATTCCACTATTGTCAAATGACAAATCCTACACACACTAATCTTATTTACACCCTTTAGGGTGTAAAAGGGTATTTCGGTGACAGACATACACGCATGACTATACCCGCTCAGCACTCTTACTTCGAGTAATTGGCCCCTTACAATAGTGAGATATGATACTGTTGCATGGAACTCCCTAATATTTGAAGAATGTAGAAAAAATATGGAAAACTATAATGCTGAGGTACATGGGCAAAAGTAATCTTACACTTACTTCAAACAACTTTATCGGATGTCATTTTTCGAGTCCGCCAAATTGTTAGTGCTTTTTTCAAATCCTTTGATACATTCCTTAAATTTGAAGATATTATGCTTCACGTGGAACATTGACAAGAACAGATCAACACACACCATAAACATTTCGCGGTTGATGAGGACCGCGAAAATATGTCTTTCTATTTTAGAGCATGTGCATATAAGGCGGTGAAGCAGTCACAGAGTCGTGACTCTGATCTCGTGGGCAATGTTCCCGATTTGTAGGTTTCCCCGCTAGATTAGGCGGATCTTAGAGTTGTATAGTGGCATAGATTTCCCTTTCTGAGGGTGGTGGGTTTTTTTCACGGCTTTCTGGAGTTATAAAATATTTTACAGTTCTCATTTATTTATCAATATTAAGTTAGGATTTGTAGTTAGAGTTACTCATAAAGACTCATCTTTGTTTACGATCAGCAACTTTGTGGTCAGTGAGTGCAGCTTACGCGAGCCCATTGAGTTATGGCGGCAAACGTTGTAGCATGCTTTGAACTGATTTGTGCGTGAATATTGAAATGTGTTTCCAAGTCCGCGAAATGAAATGGGCACTGTAAGATAAGCACGAAAACTAAAATAAAAGAAGGCTATAAGTTCCAACATTTGGAGATGTTACGGAAGTTCAAAGCGGCGTTAGACGAGTCGATTGTGTAGTGATAAGTTAGCGGAGTTTAAGGACTACGTACAATAGAGCTCAAGACGAGAGCGTAATCGATTACAATGAGCTATAGTTCGACAAATTGGCTGATAGAGCTCTAGTTCCAGATTGCGATGTAGATGAATTATGATTCAGCTTTTAAAATGTGGTGCTCACGTGGATAGAAAGGCTTGTGTGAATAAAAAAGAAAGACCCATGGATCATATACAGAGTTTACAGATCAAAAGGAAAGCCAGTAGACAGCAGAAATCGCGGAAGCAAAACAGAATTGATTGCCTTACGTTATAAATTAAGAACATTCATTAAAAATTCCAAGTATGAGTACTATACCCACAAGGTTCGAAGGCACATATCATGTCCAAGACACTCAGTTAGATCATCAATTGTGTGAGAGAATTGGTTGGCAGTCGTTAAATTGCGAAGATATATAGCAACTACTTTGTCTCTGTACACAACTAGTGGTAACTTCCTTCCTGAGTTCTTATTAAACTCGCTCAAGGTAATAGATATACAATTATGAAAGGAGTGACGTTTTGCCGCGTTACTAAATTTAGATACAAAAAAAGTATTGTGGTCCAGATAATATATCTAATATTTTCTTAAAAAGGTACGCAGAGTGGTGTTCTAAATTTCTTTTTCTAATTTACGGCAGATAGTTAGAGAAGAGTGGTATCTCAACCGTAAAAAGTTGCAAAAGTTTTACCCATCCATAAGACAGGTGATCAACATGATGCATCGAATCATAGGCCAGTTTTATTGCTTTGGTCGTGTAGCAAGGTGCTAGAGTATTTTTATTTAGTAACCTCATGTCACTTTTGGAAATTAATGACTTTTTATCAGAGAGCCAGCATGGTTTTCGGAAGGGTTACTCTCACGGTGACTCAGATCTTTTATACTGTAAATGAACTTGCGAAAGCTGTTGATAAGGATGGGAGACGGAAGTTGAATTCCTGGATTTAGCTAAGGCCTTTAAGCCCGTGGCACACCACCTCATACTACCATCAAAGTACGAGTGATTTTTGGAAACGATCAGCTTTTGCGATGGTTGGATTCTTACTTGAGCAGCCGTCATGAGTTCGTCGAAGCAGGCGAGCCTTGTTCCCCGACTGAACCAGTTATCTCAGGCGTCCCGCAAGTGTCATTTTTGGGTTCACTGATCATTCTGGTTTTACTGCAAGAGCAGTTAGGGAAACTATTCGCAGGTTTCGCGCCGTCGACTGAGCTCTATATCGACACGGGCCATTTTCAGCACTCAGCCAAACGATTCCACATTGACGTCACGCCGCTGATGTCACGTCGCACATCACGTCACCTGTGACCTGGCGTCAGCTGACACCATGACGTGCCATTGCCATGTTAAGCCACGCTGCACAGTGACGACAGGCGACCTAATGACGTCAAATGACACCGTGAGTCCCGTGATGTCATGACATCACGTGACACTTTGACGTCACGTGACAATACGTGGTCACGTGACACCATGAGGGCATGTAGAAACATAAACATAAAACTGCTGATAATAGAAACCATAAAAACAAAGCTTTTTCGCTGATTATGCCAGAAAGGTTCTTGGTCGATAAAACCAATAAAGCTAGGTGGGTGTTAAGCAGACAAAACCACGGGCGTGAAATTAGGTGGAGCTACAAGGCTTGAAACTTGAGTGCGCGATTTTGGAAGTGATCTTCAGTGGCCACAAGATGGTGTTAGTTTGTGTCCAATAGCATTGCATAAGACTTTCGGGCAGCCACAACAACGACAGGAAATGGATCATGCATACACATGCAGTTTCGTCGTTTCCCGGGTTTCAAACTTGGGCGTGGTCCTAGTTTGCGTCTAATAAAATTGTATAACAGGTCCACCAAATGTTTTCTTCTTAATAAACCCTCATTGGTTCCAAAACACTATGAAATTTTCGCGCGGTGTGTTACTCGATTTAATACCAAACGCCTAAACGAACTCTATATGGTGCGCTCGCTCGCATCTCTGCCGCTTATTCAGTCCATCTGCTCCGAAATGACACCTTAGCGGCACCGATGTTGCACATTAGCTGTCGCAGTGTTTCACCTTACGGGTTGTGTGTGCCCTGTCTGATTATAAACGATTTGATGAACGAGGAGCGGATACACTGCCGTTTTTTTTCTTTTTCAGGTGACAGTGTGCTTTTCACCGAAATTACTTTGAGGAATGATCAACTTAACTTAAACAAGTGTTCGCGTTTAATTTCTACATGGTTTAATGAGAGACAAATGTTACTAAACAGCTCGAAATGTGTTCAAATGAAAGTGACCCGCAAAAGATCAGCCTTATAATTTAACTGCTGTATACGAAACTCACCTTTACAAATTGTCCACGAATTCAAGTACTTGGCTGTCATATTCTCTTCTAATATTAGTTGGAATAGCAGCATATCCTGGATAGTTCAGAAGGCATTAGGAAAGCTCTGGTCATTCAAAAGGCTGCTGAAACACTGTACCCCTGCAACCAAGCTTGCAATCTACAAGACAGTAATACGATCCTGCTTTAGAGTCTGCGGATGTGGTTTGGGACCCCGCAGCTAAACTTAACATTCAGCGACTCGAGGAGCTTCAGAAGAAAGCATTGCGCTTCATTTTCAACGAATACAAAATAATGAGTTGTGTCACAAATTTGTACCATAGATCGCAGGTTGAGCTTCTTTCAACCCGGTGCCAAATTAATCGTATGAACCTTTTATACCCATTGTACAAGATTTATGTCGCCTTTCATTTGACATATTTATGTAATTTAACACATCTCGTCGTACACAACATAAACGTTTTAACACAATCTTGGTGCCTTACAGAATTGCATAAGCTATAAAAGCTACTTTTTTTTGTGGGCACTGTTAACGAACGGAATATTCGTCCCGCCAAATTGCCTATGCCTCGTCCGTTCAGGATTTTGCTTGATGATTACGGCATTATTTCTCAGATGGGCAGTCCTAGAGACATTTGCTTTCTCTCTTCGACTTGTGTATAATTGGGTCTTCTTGTGTTTATACTTCGTATGCCATCTCCTGCCTTGGATGCAAATTAGTAACCGGCAATATGTGTAACTAAATCAAATAAAAAAAAAAAAACTAAACGATAACTTTCTGGTAAGTCTGTGAGTTTGGTCACTGAAACGTCTAACTGCCATCAGTTGCACAATAACCAGAAACAATAAACGTAGTTAAACATGAGGAAGATACGCCATTTCTGTGTATCTTCCTCATGTTTAATTACTGTTACCAACACGCTCGTTTTGTACTTAATAAACGTAGACGTCGGTAGGTCTTAGGGCTGGACAATTGATTGATTAACCTTCCGAGTAATCAAGAAATGCTATAATCGCTACAAATATTTTTAACTGGTTAATCGGTTGAACTTGAAATTGCGTAAACACACACAAACAAAAAAGAACTAATTTCCTTTTACGTTTTCTTATTTGCTGTTCATCCCTAAAACAAAAACACTATCATATACGACGCAGGAAATTCAAAAGAAACCACACCATTAATTATGGTTAAAGCAGGGATGGTTCGGGCACGAAGGCCGTGTGCAATTTGCGAAAAGACTTATCGGTTATCTTGGCGTCCGCTACACACAGTAGCGCGGAATCTAGAGCAGAGAGGTCGTATCTCAAGTACAGCTGGTTGCCGGCAGGCGGAGATTTCCCAAGAGGGACAAAGTCTCGCAACTTCACTTTGACTAATCTGCCTGCACACCCATTCAGTGGCATACACTTTTCGGTGGCATACAGCGCCATACCGGTCAATGGCATACCCTTCGCTCCTCTGGCGTCGACAACCGTCGATCGGAGGTGCGCACGCGACAATTGGAAACACATTTCTTCCTAATTCGTCGTTGAGATTGTACCTCTGACGTTGTCAGTCCTATCAAAGCCGCCGACTTTCAAAATGGGCCAGCCACGCGTCGTACTGCTCAATCGCAGCGGACCACGGTGATGACTGGTCAACGGAAAAACCTGGTTTTGTCTCTCTATAGTTCTACAGCCGATGTGACAAATGGCGAAATTCAGTGACGATTCAAATCTTTCTCGCTGAGAAAAAAAAATGTCCCTCTTTGTTTAACTTTTCTCGTGCACCTGTCCAGTGCAGTGAGGAGCAACTCGCACATGTCACAAAATACTAGAAAACTCCTTCCGCTAATCCTTGACCGGTGGAATACTAGTCTGGATCTTTGACTTGCACTAAACTGCAGACACTTATCCCAGCTAAAAATTCACAGTGCGGCGTTTATAAAGAAAAAAAGAAACACAAGGAGGAAATATGATCTTGCTCTTTTGGCACCTTTATGCTTGGAAACTAACGTGACCAATTAATTGATTAATTAACCGATTAAAGTGCGCCAATTAATCGGGTTAAATTATTTTTAATCGATGCCCAGCCCTTTTAATATGGTAAAACGTCTGGAACCAGCGGTAACAAAATGAAGCAGTGGACATGGTTCTGTGGATGAATTAGTAAAAGTAAAAAGAAATTGCTTTTAAGTGTTGTTTATTTATCAAACCATTTTTACGCCAATACCAGCTCTACTTTTTTATTAAAATTATTATTGCCCTGGTTTCTTATTAATTAGTTTTTAGTTTTTTTAAGGAATTCTAATTGCGGTTTTTTATTTTTTTAATTCACAATACGGGGCTTGTACATGCTTAAATGCATCTAATTTATGGTTTTTGTTCGTGTGACAAGTTTTGCGTGTTGCAAGAAATTAAAGTGAAAACCAAAGTAAAAAACAAAAACAAATCACGATTTGGTTTGAAAAAAAAACATCAAGGAAGAAATCAAATTTACTTCATTTAAATCACTGATTATTGAATATTTAGCACTAGATGTATTTTTCAACGTGGTAGATTGATTGATAATTTCGTCCCATTACTGCTAACAAGACGGAAGAAGGAATTACTCTATATCTAAAGATATATTCTTCGTTATGCTAAAACAAAAACAGCTTGATTTTTTACTTGGAAAAAACTTTCTTGTATTATCCTTTCGCGCTTCGTGTGAATCGTAAAAAAGCATTCCCTTATCATTTTCGTTTTTTATTTTCGTTTTGATTTTGTTTTACTAAGACGTTGAAACGTCTGACCATGCTCCGGCCTGCTCAGATGCGCACTTTTGTTTGAATGTGTTCAGCCGTATTCAAATCTACTTTGAGTATTTCGTATATTTGTGTTTATTTACATTTTGAGGAATGTACTTGTGGATTTGTATTTAAATACAAAAATTGATTGTTTGAAATACTCGTATTTTAAATACTGCCCCTTTATAATTTTGGCCAGTGTTTTTAGAAATCATATACTATTCTGACACTCTTCGTTGCAACAATAGACATCGGATAAAAACTAGAACGATAAGAATAAGGGATGAACAGGATGGGTTGAAATAGTGCCATTTTGGTTAGGGACCTTTATTTTTTAAAGGGATCTCCAGGATGTTTGAAAAGTCTTTGCTGCTTTTTAACACTGAAATTAGACTCGCACTGAATACATTGTCCTTCTTGGTGTAACCGCCAGTCATATAAAAACTAGCTTTTAAAGCTGGAACTTCATTTTAAGAGATTTACATTTTTTATACAAATAGACTATTTTTATATCGACACGGCCTTTTTAACCCTGGGTTAAAGTAAAGTCTAAGATGTCTAACTAAGGGAACAACACTTATTTGTAAAAGTATTTGAAGATCAAATATCAACAGTTTTTAACCATAGAGAGTGAAGAGAAAAAAAGAGGGCAACACAATACTTTTTTTTAAATTCGTGTTGTCTTGTTATTTTTTTCCCCACTCTCCAGGCTTAAAAAAAGTCAGTTCTTAACCTGCTCGCCTGCATCTTTGCGTCAACCTCACGAAATGCTCTTCGTTTTACTTGTATCTTGTATTAACACGCATTTTTAAAATGTGTAATTGGTCATGCAATGATATACATTTTTGACGATGCATTCTGTATTTGTTCCATATGCAATACGTGAGGTGACTCCGCACAAACGCGGAATTATATGCGCAGAATAAATAAAAGAAACCACTTCCGTGCCTTTAGCAACATATAACATCGGTAATCCACCCCTCATCCACCCTTGAACAGACGTTTTTAACTTGATTTTTCAGAGTTCAAGGAAGATATATATATATATATATATATATATATATATATATATATATATATATATATATATACGAGAAAGACACATACTTATTTGTAACTGGAAAGACACATGCTGCAACTGCGTATTACATGAATATGAAGTTAATCCTTCTTAGTATGTTTGTCTTTCCGGGAGTGGAACGGTATAATATGCTCGTTTTTGTTTTTTATTTGAGTTAGTTGATCATTCGTTAACCGAAGTAGAACCCTGGTGTGTCCTTTGATTACTTTCTTTTTCAGTTCCCCTAATCTACCACCACAAAAATAAAAGTCGTATCATTAGCACACATTAAAGCTTCAAAGTATTTTAAAATTAACAAAAAATCCTTTACGTAAAAAAAAATGCAGGGCAAATTGTTCTACATTGGTGTTGCTACGTGAAACGTTGTTGGTTGAGCGCTAGTAACTTCCAGGCATTTCTCCTCGAGTTGTGCCTCCAGCTAGATCTCTCCACTCCTCTCCACCGCATTGGCTACTTTCCACCCCACTGACTTTTTCTGTCGAGTCGGCCTTTATCCACAGAACATGGGGGATGACGGACTGCGGCCAGTCGCGTGTCAATTTTCCCGCTAAAGTTAGCGGGAAAACTGAATTTATGTGCAAGGCACGTGGCGTTAATTTTTCCGCTAAATCTAGCGGGGAAACATGATTCGAGAATGGGTCACATGGCATCATGTCACGTGATGTGAATATTTCGGCTAAATTTTCCGGGGAAATAGAATTTATGCATAGGTCACGTGGCGTGAAATCATGTGACTTTAGTTTCCCGCCAAAGTTAGCGGGGAAACTCACTTGGCGTTGAGGTGACGTGACGTCAATTTTCCCGCTATATCTAGCTGGGAAACTGAAGTCATGGGATGTTACAGGCTACGGCTTCACGGCTTCACGATATCCAGAGCAACTAGCCGAAGTTCGTTTTACGTTAAAAAATATGAGTCCAAGAACTGATCCCTGGTGTATACACCCCCAAACGCAGTTTGTTGCGTAGTAAAAAAAAGTTTTAAACATCGTTTTTGATCGGATAAATGAAAAGTAAACAACTGAAATATATTGCCTTTGAAGCCATAATTATGAAGCTTATTTTATAGAATAGTGCGATTGACTGTGTTAGAGGCCTTTCTTATATCTAAAAATACATCAACGGCAATCTTATTGTCGCGAACATCCCGGTTAAGATGTTGAGTCAGTACAAATAGCGCCGAGGAAGTAGACATGTTGGGTGTAAATTCGTGTTGATTGTGGAAAACAATTCTCTACTTCATTAATAATTGCTAAAAAATTCTGCAATCGATTTACTGAAAAAATTGGCCAACGTATGTTTGGTACTTGGTTTCAGCTTCCGTGGGAGCGATCCCATGGCTACTAGCGCGTACATGCAGCCGGAAAAGGTGCCCACACTACACGAGGCCACGTGAGAGACATGGGCGCATAGAGCATTGGAGCTCGCGCTATAGTTTTGGCTTCGCTCGGACCTGAGGTGGAACGATGTATAGTGATCTTTCCCATTTTTATTTTCCTTCTTTTATTTTTAAATATTACTTTAATGGTGGAAATTTTTTTCGGATGGAAAATGGCGATGAAGATGTCTTACATATGGGATTCTCCTTTTTCCTTTCTTAGTCCTCTTGTTTTGATGTGTTTTAAGCGAGACGAATAAGAGAGTAAGTCGTGACTCAGCGCTGTGTCTGTGTCCCTCTTCTACTTGTTCTTTGTTTTTTTTTGCGCTCTTTTAATTATTTCTTTACTATTGGTCTGTAGCTTGACGGTTCTTGCTTTTCAGGTGATAACGTTATTTATCAATACATTTTACGACTTAAAGTACAGCCGAAATGACGTCTGAGATAATATCAGCTTCTGAACTCAGTCATAACAGCGACACTAATATACGGCATTAAAGTAGGGTTCCGAAAATTGCTCACTAATCACCCATCTGTTAGGTAAGCATAATTGCAAATGTATAAATAAAAAAAGTATTGTGTGCGTCTTTTCTAAGGGAATAGCCCTCAAAATCTCCAGAATATTAGTACGATCCCTTTAGTTAGCTGTTATCCTCTACGTCAACACCTTAGTTTGGAACTCCGGTTGTTGTAGTGGGGGATTAACACATCCAGGAACGTAGCTTACGCACTTATTTTTTTCCCCTATTGTAATTTTAAAGATATGCGTGGCAGATATTTTATTGACGAGCAATGTCAAGGTTTCATATACTCTGATAGTATATCGATTGCTTCACACGTATGGATGCAACACTCTAGTTTTAAGAAAGATCTACAGAGTCAGCCAACAGGGCCGGCACGTAACAAGTCCACATGCATGGGACTCTATCATGGCTCACGTGCCTTTCTGATCTGGACTATAGGAGCTGCCTAAATAAACGCCCACCTGTTTCAACTTACCCTCGTAAGTAACATGACGTGTCCACTTGTGTCCCTTAATTAGTAACCCACTCTGAAAGTCCACTTTGTGGAGTTCGGGAGATCATGACGACCCGATAACAGCTCAAAAAGCGGAGCACGAAACATATACCTGAGTGAAATTTGTTGATAAACATCACCCTATGTAGGGTGAGTGTGTGCGGAAAATATCATAGTGCTAGTTAGACGAACCACAGAATGATACTCTGGAAGGTGTTGAATAAGATGCGTTTGTCACTAAGCATTGACAATGCAGAGATTGTAAGTGAAAGTAGGAATTAGCGTGGAAATATCGGCCAAGTGAAAAGCTTTACACGTTACACCATTCTGTCATGGAAGTAAGGGTTTAATGTCGAAAGAAATATTTGTTGTCGCCTCAAGGTCTAGAGCGAATCACATATAGTTCCAATGACGAATATATTCATAGCTTCTTTCAACGTAGTGTATACAGTGCCTGAACAATCCATGAACGCTTTGTCGCAGTTAGTCTGTGTGAGTTAGGCCTTATTCACATGCATGCACTATATTACGCGCGATTTTGGAATTGCGATGTCGATCTTGAGGGAAATAACGCCTGGTGGAAGCTGCTGTGTTTGATGTCGGAACTGTGAAATCGTAGACGATATCGCACCAGGCAAAACAAGCATTAGTGTCGAACACTAAACCTTAAAACCCAAATTAATTTCAATATTGACACAATCTACCAAACAAATTATCGCAACGCAGTATTTCTAACAAAACGACTTATAAAAAGATGGGAAGGCGCGTGTACTTGATAACTGCTGCGCGTTCTCAATATATCTTCTCCCTTCAAAATGAGTTCCTCCGCTAAAACATGGGCGGCAGTCTTTCGAAGCAAGGAGAAAACGAAGCCAAGCAGATAGCACTGAGCGAAGGAGGCTCCAACCTAGTCCCTTCGCAAAGAGTACGGGGCGGATGTGTACGGCCGACGTCGAATGGCTATAATTCACGCAGCAACGTTCAACGAGTTCGGCGATAGTGCGTGCCCCATAACTCGCGTCTCAGTGGCTGCCGTTCGCCGGCGACTGATGCGCTCGGCGGGGCGAAAGACGCCGCTCTTGGTGTTTGTCTATCGGGCAAGAAAGGTCCTTCTTCGCCCTAATGGAGGGCTCGAAGCGCGCGCGGGGATCGCTCCGCTCGCCCACATCAGGGCCTATCTCCGGCTGTCGCCATGGCAACTGGCCCCTGCACTCAACACAAAATCGGCTTCCACGGCGGGGAAGGGGAAGGGGTTGCCAACTTTTGGAATCGTTCGCCCGGGGGGTGGATGGGGAAGGCAGGGAGAATGGCGGCTGGCGATTGGTCGGAGCGCTCCGAAGCACCGCATCCAACACGACGCTTCGATTGGCTTGCGCGTGTCAAACGTGGCCGCAAACAGTAGAGAAAAAGAGCGCGGCGGGCAAAATGCTCGCGTTCCCTGCCTTTGAGTGGGAGGGATGCTTCCCGTTCCTGACTGGCCACGCCCCCTGGCTGGGGAAGCTCGAGGGAAGGACAAGCGTGCTTCTTGCTGTCGTCGAAAAAAAGAGCCCCCTCTGGTGCGGATTTATCGCCGAGGGAAAGAGCGCCCAGATCGATGCGGAGCTCTGCTGGTAATTCGAGCGAGGTCCCCCCGAAAGCAGACTCCGCCCCGCTCCGGAGAGCGCGGGGGGAAGCGCCTTGCTTTTGTTTGTCGGCAGAAGAGCTCCCCTCCGTTTCTTCGGGGCTTTGACGGGAATCCTGATTAGGTTTCCAAAATGGAAGCGCCGGGAGCGCGTTACACAAGTCGGCCATTCTGGCGGCACTCTCTCGGCCTGCCTTGTGCTTGTTTAATGGCGCCGTGGCGTGTCCGGCAGCTCTCTTGCCTTCTCCCCCACTCCCCTCCGACGTCCAGCGGCCGACAGTTTGTTTGCCGTCTTCCGCGCAAACATCGTTTGCACTTCAAAACACAGAGAAAAATGATGTTGGGCTGCCTCGCCGAGAGGGCGCTTGTGTGCGTGTGTGCCGCGCTTGGCGCTCTTAGCGGCGCTAACGTGGCTCGGCAATGCAGCGCCGCGCTCGCGTGCTTCGCTCGAGGGGGCCTCCAGTTTATCTTTGTACGTTGGCGAGGCGCAGTTCGGCAGGCTAGGGAAAAGTTTCCGGGCATCCGCAGTTTTTGGGACTGTCGCTGTTTATTTGCCTGCCAGACGTCGAGAGCTTCCGAGATTAGAGAGCGCCGTGGAAGCCGCTCGCCCTCGTCCGCGCCGGGTTCGCATTTTTAGTCGAGGAATATTTCGGCTGAGGGAGGAAAGGCAAATGTTTTCTTGGGTTCTGCTCGACGAAGATAAGTGGCAAGTTGGCAGGGTTCCGAGCCACGCCTCGGTGCGTGGATCCTGGGCTTGATGAGCTGTCCGGCGCTCAACGCGACGCCATGCTGGTTCTAGTGCAGTAAATATCCGACTGGCTTCTCCTTTTACAACATTTTGCACTGATGTTCTTCTTCATGTTGATCGAAATATTTCTTTAAGGCATATCACATTTCGGTTAAGACCCTTTAAAGATATTCTAGTGCTTCTTTCGACGCAGCATTGACATTTTGTTAGAAAATGGTCCTCTTGTTTATTTTGCATTCATTCCAACGTAAATGTTGGTTGATGTTGTATAAAAAGTTTTCTGTTGGCTCCTTATCAAAAACTTGGTCTGTTGGAAATGAATTTATACTAATGAGTCGTGTATGTACTAACTTGCTACCATAATTTTAGAAAATTTTTATTTTATACGTTTCCCCTTTGTGGTTAGAGTCGTCCAGTTTTATTCCACTTGAAGTTCGTGAGAAATGTGCTAATACAGCAAATCGACTGCTCAATATGGCGTTACCTAAAGTACCAATCGGGTACAGCTCTCGTTCCAGCAGAGAGGACAGGCTGATGACTTCCCCTGAAGCCTTGACTCCATGATGTGAGCATATCTACTCTGGAAGTAAAGATATGATAATTAAAGCGAATGAC
Source organism: Ixodes ricinus (assembly GCA_037355805.1). Classification (NCBI taxonomy): domain Eukaryota; kingdom Metazoa; phylum Arthropoda; class Arachnida; order Ixodida; family Ixodidae; genus Ixodes; species Ixodes ricinus. Next base: position 77,688 of record JAZHYW010017233.1, read on the forward strand.
ATAATATGAGTTAGGAGAGTGTTACTTTTTTTAGTTTTCGTAGTGTACTATGCAGCAGGCTAACATACTTAAATAACAATAACGCTAACAACCATTGTACCAGACGATATAATTTTTTTAACAACCTGAATATATTACTAGAAACATTTTCAATGAGGGAGTTCGATGACAGATTAACACCCAGTTACGAAATGGATGAGTCATAAAAATGACTCGACATATGTTGTTTGTTGCAATAATAAAATTCAACAAAGTTACAAGCATATTAAAAATAAAATTCCCAAGATTCCGGCACAAATACTATTTTATTACGATAAAAATCCCTAGAAGGGGACAAAAGACAAACGCAAATTTCCAAACACAGCTAGGTGACCGGTGCGCGACCGAAAAAATCCATCTGGTCCTGGAATGGAGCCAGGGACCTCTCCATTTCCGAGGATTATTATTGTTATTCTTTTCCAGCTCGCATGCACATTTGTACTATTTGTATTATCACCTTATTTTATTCCTTGGAAGCAAACATTTACAAAAAAAGGTGAGCGGATATCAAGGTTTATTTCGAATCGAATATAAATGTTAAAATATGAAAACGAATTGAAAAAGCAAAAGTTTTAATACGAATAACTTTTTATCGTGAAATAAGCATGAATACTTTCAGAAACTACGGGAGTAGATTTCTTGAAAGCATACGCAATGAATCGAAATATTTTATTACATGTTAAAAATTTCACCTACTTGAATTAAAAATGCCCTGATAAGATGAGCTGTGTAAAACATTGTATGTCGAGCATAGTAATGGCCCCCCTATTCATGTAAATATAGTTTGATGCACAGTTTTTCGGCACAGTCCGGTAGAATCAGGGGTCCAACAACAAAATAACCAAAGAAGGGTGACCTACAATTGAGAGCAAACGTTCTGAAACTATCGAGCCAGCAAATGTACTCTTACACATCAGACGTGTCTCCTAGCATGCCGGTGTAAAGCAGCGAAGCTTGATTCAAGGAGCGGGTGATTTCTGATCGTAGTAAAGGGTAAATGAAAGTAAACGTATTCGACATAAATCTTCCTGGTTGGGTGAGAATTAAAGTTAAACAACAACAAAAAAGGGTTTTGCTTATTTGATGGTTGTTTCGGTTGGAGGCTATTGTTTTGAACTTTAGGTGAAACGAAGTATAGGTGGTATCTATTTCTTATGATCAGATACCCTAGAACAGAGGAGTGCATCGAAAAGCGGAGAAGGGCATACTTTCAGATACAAGCGCACCAATGAACGAAGGGTGTGCCTCATGCGGCTTTTAGAAGGACAGCTGGTAAAGCACTTGACTGGCGTCTCGAGACGTTTAAACTATGTTTTTCACAACAATGGTAATTTTTTTTTCCTGCTTCTTTAAGACTTCGTATAAAAGGGTTCAAGATGACTAGAAGTGTTTTTTTAGATTTCTTTTTATGAAATAAAATTGCTTTAATCATGTGCCTTTCACTATAATGGGCCAAGTTTGAATCGAGCTAGTTTTGGATTTACAATTATTTAAGGCATTAGAAACCTATCAATTGAAAGCTTGTGTCTAATCCTATATAAATGATAAGATTGCTAATTTAAGCACAATTTATATACAAGAAAGAACATTGTAAACCTAAGAAGAAAAGCCAAAAATTTAAAATTTCAAATCATGAAAAAAAACGTATTTTAAATTTTTTTTATATAAACAGTTTTTATGTGTTTTTATATATCCAATACAATTTATTTGATACATATGGTTTTGTCATATTAAGCAGTGCGTCCGAAAAGAGGATATTTGTACCTCCATGTTATGACGGATATCTGTCGTTTTATTTTATTGCGAAAGCATTAACTGCCCCATGGAGCGAAACGTACGACGTCATCAGTTTTAAAGCCGCGCCAAACGTTGGCCAAACGGAACCTAAAATCCCCTTCCCCGATTCTTTTACTTAGATATTAGTAAGTTTTGTAATATTGGCATAGCTTTTATTGGTTTTCGAGTCCACACGTCGTTCGGTAAAACTTATACATCGATTGTATTTATATTATAATATGGTAAAGTTCCGTCTGCACGTTCAGTTTGCCTACTTAGTAGACTACAGAAATCAAAACTGTGTTAAATTATGCTTAAACGTTGTCATATGAGATTGGCAAACATATATAGAACGTTTGAAACGTTTTTCGTGAGATAATAGAGCACTTGTGGGAAATATAGTTCAAAGCGGCGGCCTGCCGAGCACGTCAATACGCAGGCGTGCATTTTGTATTTCTTCAAGCAACTTCCTTTACATGATAGTTAAACTAGACTTGCAGAAACATCTCAATCTCCGTCTTTACTATTGGCACTTCTATGTTTGCGAAACCATACGCACGCTCCCAACGTCGTGGAAGGATGGTGAAACTATCACTTCTGGTAGCATCGTGCCGTTTCGGCCCTTACTTTCGCTTTTCGGCATTGTGCGCGTCTTCTCTAATATTTCTATTGTTAGATTTTTTTTTTAAAAGTGAGATATAAGTTTCTTTAAAGGGGGAACTCCGCCAATATTTTGGCAGACTTCGATTTGGCTGGAAATTTGCAGACCGCATCAATAACCCTTTCTCAAATGATAACCAAAATATTTTATAAAAATAAAATTTTCCGTTAAGTTATTGAATTTTCAAGTTACGCCGGCCGCGAGGGTTCCAGGAAGCGACACTCTACTGGCAACAATGATAAATCCCTACTTTTCCCTACCCGCGTACGTCACGGATGTGCAGGCGGACGAGCGGCTCCGGCAGCCGCGAAGTGGCTTTCCGGGCGCCAGTGATCGAGATTATTTTTCGCAGCCTCAAGGTTGAAAGAACCTTTGCAATGGGTAGCGATCTGTGCTCCGCGACAGATTGTAGAAACAGTGCCGAGAAAAAGCTTATTTTTTACCCTTGTTTTCGTGGCAGAAAAAAGAAGCGTTTCCCTGCGGCAATGGAGGCCAGCCACGTCAAGGTGCTTTTGCGCGAGCTGTGTGCCGAGAGAACTATAGTGTCACTTGAAACATACTCACTTATGCTCGAAATACTTTATAGCCACGTGCTGCGAGTTGAGTATCCTTCAGCAGCTGGAACAGCTTCAAGAGCGGCAAGCGCAAAGTCAAGCCGGCTGTTACCACCGTGACCACTACAACATCCGTCCAAAGAAGAGCGCTAATAATATCGAGAAAAAGAGTACACAATCTGGCGCTACAGTCGATATTTTGCACAGTCATTTTTGTTATTCACAATTCGCTCAGTGATTTTTTTTAATTATTTATAAACACTATTTCTGTTTCGGACATCGAATCTAGCTCGGGCTACTCTCGGAGTTCCACTCACGCGGCCGATATGTTGAACAACGAGAAGTGAAACGTCTAAACAAAGTTCAAGTCTGAATTTAGACATGACTTTCGACATATTGCTATTCCTGTCTGCTATTACAGAGGTTCATGGAGCAGGTGTTGAGCTCCATTAATATACGATAGAGCCTTCGCCTGGTTTGTCAAATGGTTGGCTTGCAATATTCCCTGCAGAAGAAGTGATGAAAACGTCTTTAATATATTCTATTGCAAAATTTTTTATATAAGCCTGAACAGTTTTTTTAAACCATGAAAATATTAATGTCGTTGAGAGGAGGCATGGAAATTTACAGCTGATGGAAACTCTGCTAAACCAAAACTTAATTTTATTGAAATCTGATATAGGATTACCCCTTCCCATGTGTTCTCGTGGATGGGTGTTTGAATGGGTTGCATTCTACTCCAAAAGAAAAACAAAAACAAAACAGGTACACATCTTTTTTAGTAGCTTTTCTTAACTTATTTTAATGAAAAGTTCTATGATGTCTTACTGTACCTTACGCACTATTGTTTCTTCAAGCAAATATTCTTTATTTGAAGATGAACAGTGTATTTGTGTGTTTTATACGCATTCCATTGCACCTTGATGTTTGGCTTGGTGGTTGCAGAGTTCTTTTAATTGTCACTTTAAAACGACATTCATGACCAGTCACGTGCCATCTGATCTACATGAATGCAGTTTATTCCGTTCTATACATTTCATTGTTTACGAGAATCACAGTCTACGTGTGTGAGGTCCCAGCCCAGCACGTAGATTGTTCTTGTGGCCACAGGCCACAAGAACAATCACACTTACGGACACAATCACCACAGGCTACAATTTGTGGTCTGTGGTGACGTGTGTTTGTGTGGATTCGCTACTTGCGCTGTTATTTTTGAGACATGGATAACCAACTCGCCTCAGCCGCCGTTTTGTCCGGTACCATGCTTTCATTTGAAGAATCAGATCGTGTCTATATCTTCACTTGCGTCGCTACAACGGAGCATAAAATCTACAGCTTCAAAGTAGTGAGCGACGACACGTGCACAATACAGCACGCACAGTTGAAGAGTGGCAGGAAGAAAACATTTCGATATTTATAACTATAAACTTGCCCACGTCTCCGGCGGGGAGGCTAGTCATTTCAGAAATAAATTTCAACTGTACAAAATTGCAGAAAAAAAAACAAAAAAACTTTCTCTTTTTTTTTTGTTTTATTACGCGACACCGCAAAAGTGAATGCGATCGCGCGGGAGATTCCTCAAGCTCAAGCATCCTTGCACAACTTCAGGTCGTCAGAACTGAAAACCATTGCAAGTGCTGATGATCTTTCTCGTGTACATGGCCCCGAAAGCGCTTGGAATTCTATTCCTCAAAAGTGAAGCAGAATGCCTCTCCCAATACCGTGACACACAAAAAAAAAAAATGAATGGAATTTTTTTTTAGTTTAGTGAAAAGCATTTAATCTTGCAACTTTTGGATGAAGGCTCAAAAGAGAAACAGGTCTTTCAGGGCTGAGATTAAAAATAAAAAAAACCAATCCTCAAAAGTAATATTGACCTCACGTAAAATTACTTTTTCTTTTATCACCATTAGCGCTACTGTGAGCTTATAACTCTAAAAACGCTATGTATTGTTCTAAATTTCCCCATTTATCCTCCTGATTTGTTATAGCCTCAAATAAAAAAGAAAGCCAAGAAGTTTTAAGCAAGCATTGCGAGTATACGTAAAAATGCGGCCGCATGAAAGAAGCAAAATTTCGCAATCGACCCGCTGCGTTTCTGAATATAATTTATCTTGAAACTTCATGGCCTAGTACAAAGGCAGGTGAATTTTAATTTTTACGCTCGTTGAGTAAAATAAGCGGTTTCAATATTTTATTAAAAGAAAATTTGTGAATCTTGCGATTAAATAAGTTAACTTGACATTTGCATGAACCTTTTTTAATTATGACGATCCAGTCATGCCTCATTTTTACTAAATGGTACATTTGGTATTTTATAAATACTATGGTCACGTTCCAAGCAAATACATAAGAATTACGTAAAAGATTTGGCAACGTTCAATATCTTTTCATATTAGAATAAAGGAACAAATATGTCTTCTTTTCAAATGCACTGATTAATATGATCAAACAATAACTTACAAAGAAATGTTATTGCATGTATAAGAGCACATAAAGCTTTCTATATAAAATGATAAAAAATTACAAATACGTATTACTTAAAAATGACATAGAAATCTGTATTCTTAGCATTTCTTCTTAAGATTCGAGTGTTGTTTCTTTAATATAAACTCTACTTCAATTAGCAATCTTATAATTTTTAAATAGGCTTATGAAGAAGCTTTCATTTGATATGTTTCTTATACCTTGAATGATTGCACATAGAAAGCTAGTTCAAATAATACTTAGCCCATTATTGCTAAAGGTGCAAGATTCACGAATTTTTATTTCCTAAAATAAAATAAAACAGACTTCTATACCCGTTTGCACCTCAAGGAGAAAGGACGTTTGCTCAACGTTCATACGCCGCGCGAAGTAGTTCTTACAGATTTGGGTGTCGTAGGCAGAAGCGATGCTCTTGGCGTTTGAAACGTGTACGTTTTGATAAGGTAACATGTATCTAATTTAAAATGCACCAACATATATCTCAATTCTCAGCATAAAGAGGGAAATTACTAATGGTCCGCGAGAAACCGTACTTTTTTTTACTCCGGTTCTTGAGGTGAAAACGAGTATCGAGAGCTTTATTCCTTGTATACCAAAACTTAAAGCAGTAAAAAAGGTTACAATTGTTGTGAAAAAAAAAAAAGAACCTACAAGTTTCGAGTCTCCAGAATGTGACACCTGTGAAAACTTGAAAAATGACAAGACGTACCTTCTGCCCATTAACAACCCACAGGTCAATAAAAAAAATGTGACGTAGTTCTAATTTCCAGCTTTGTTCTATTCAACTATTTTCCACAAACATATATTTTTATCAAACTTGTTAGAGGACCCAAATTTTTCTTTGCACGATTTGAGAAGAAATTATCCATAAAATAAATCTCGCTACTTCAATTTTCAAGGCTAGAATCTGTTTAGCATCATATAACTCTCTAGATCTAAATGATATGCACATTGTTTCTATATTACGATACATAAAATAAATGTGTGCGGTGTGTCACCTCTCTGTCTGCCCTTCAAGATAATTAACTAAAATACGTTTATTTACTTGTTATCAAATTCAACGGCGAATTCGAAGAAGTCCAGTCCCACCGTTCCTGACTTTCATGATGTTGTGGTAATTCCTGGCAAGATTCGTGCTGGTCAGACACGGTATAGGTATACTTAGTAAGTTACTTGGAAATGTAATTTACATACAATTGTATCAACTTAATTAGCCACAAAAGTCGCTTTAACATTGAAATCAAGTGTGAAAAGAAAGCAATTTAATAAGATTCTTAATTTTTAGGAAGTATAATGCAATGCATTTGCACCGTTTTTCCTTTGAAGCAACTCCACCTTGGCGATTTTTATGTAATAGCATTTGTTCGCACTGAGCAATAATTCGTACCTTGTCTGTAGAGATCTGTGATTATAAAAGTTTAAACAGCGAATGGATAATGGTAATGAAGAAAAAATGGTTCGGAATAAAATATAAATGTTAAAAAAATGATACTCAATCGAATATAAAAAAATAAAATTGTCTGAAAATTAATCACCCATTATTTCGAATAAAAAAACTTTTGCATCTATTGGGAATTGAGCATGCATATTTTAATAAAACAAAGCTGCAACGATTTCCAGGAAATATACTTCTAAAAATTTAGTCTTTTACATGTTAAACCCTCCATATGATTGTACTGCAAATATGTTAGTAAGAAATAAACAATCTTGGCGTTTCTAAACATTGCAGTCACTACCTTTTTATTTTAATAAGGTTTATATTATTTTTGCCTTCGACAGAAGGTAATTTGTGAAAACACTTGTGCCCTCAAATTAAAAAAGTAAAATACGTTTTCAGTTGATGCCAACAATGTACACCAAACAAAATTTGTAGAAAAATAAATTTTTGAAAAAATACTCCACCCCTTTTCCCCCAATTCAATAAAAAAATAAACCACCAAAAGAAAAGGAACCTTCCTCATAGCGCACATCGAGAAGCATCGTCGGGAAATCTGAGTGACATGCTTAAAGTATATATAAAAAAGTTCTAAAAAAAAAATAGAGCTTCTGTCGTATTTTTGTCCTGTGAATTTGAATACCACAATCATTTCATTCAATGTATCAATAAACAGGAGAAAAAAAAACCGCTGGAGTGTCACGTTGCAGCCAGATTTTTTTTTCGGTTTCCTTGGGCGTGCCGCTTGTAGGGAACACGTGCTGCGTTTCTGACCGCTCGAGTAAGCCTTGCGGAAAGCGCGGAAGTGTTAATATCTCTGTATTGTACTGTGTACACCACAATTCCCTCTCGCACCGAACGCGCCGAGAAAGAGGGGCTTCAGCTCTATTTTGAAAGCGCTTTTGTGACTATTTGGCACGTCAATTTCAAATATAATTTTGATATTCGCGATCTTGAGGTCAAATGGAGGCGATTTAAGTGTTTACAGAAATACTGAACCGCTTCACACTCCCTTTAAATAGAGGCAAAAAAAAACTTGTTTTAGAAACGTACCACAGAAAATGTGAAGAGACTACGATTCAGCTAAACGCAATATTAATAATTAAAAAAAATGAAAGCCGTTTACAATTCCCTGTAACGCCGAATTAGAGCTGACCTCGGGGGGGGGGGGAAGGGGAGAGGGGGCGCAGAAAAATTTCCGCTAAATTTAGCGGGGAAAATTTTCCGCTAAATTGAGCGGGAGCAAGTTTTCCGTTAGATTTAGCAGGGAAAATTTTCCGCTAAATTTAGCGGGAAAAATTTTCCGCTAGATTTAGCGGGGAAAATTTTCCGCTAGATGTAGCGGAGAAAAATTTCCGCTAGATTTAGCGGGAAAATTTTCCGCTAAATTTAGCGGAAAAAATTTTCTCCTAAATTTAGCGGAAAAAATTTTCCGCTAGATTTAGCGGGAAAAGTTTTCCGCTAAATTTAGCAGGGAAATTTACCCATCATGCACCGCGACGTTACGCCGACGGCGACGGTGACGGCGACGCCGACGGCGACGCCGCTCAAACCGGAAACGGGCGTCTAAGGCCTGGCTCACACTTGCGAATCGGCGGGCGAATCTGCAAGAATTCGGCCGCCGGGCGTAACGTCCTGTCACCAGTTGGTAGCGCCCCCTCCAGTCCACCCGCCGATGGCCGCCAGCCTCGGCGGGCAACATTGATCACCGCGACAATAAACGCCGGGGAGCTCGCGCTGCCCCGGTCAGTCATCGTCCACCCTCAACCAGGCTGCAAGTCGTCTCTCTCTCGGCGGGTGCTTCGGCCCCCTTCGTCCACGTTCCAGAAAGTTCGTGACACTGGCGACGAGGAACCGTGGCACTGGAGGCCAACAACGTGCACGGTTCGGCCCACGCCGCTGAGAGAGTCGCAACTCCGCCACCCGCTCCTGTCGCCATGCCGCTCTACGGGAGGCTCGAGCCGTTCGAGGAGATGGGTCCGCCTGGCCTGTCTACGAAGAACAAGTCCACGTGTTCTTCCGGGCGAACGACACGCCCGAAGAGAAACGACGGGACATCTTCTTGGCCAGCTGCGGGACCCGCGTCTTCAGTCTCCTGCTCGACCTCCTCAAGCCGGCCACGCCGCACGTGAAAACGCTGGGTGAGCTGCTCGCCACGCTGCGCTCGCACTTCAGCCCGGCGCCGTCCACGCTGATGGAGCGGTTCCGCTTCAACAACCGGAGCCGCCGGGACGGGGAGACCCTCGGGCAGTTCGTCGCTGCGCTACGAGGGTTAGCGAGCACCTGCGCCTTCGGCGACCAGTTGGACTCGCTACTCCGGGACCGGTTCGTCTGCGGCATCAACAACCACGCCATGCAGACGCGACTCCTGGAGCTTCCCGACCCCTCGCTGGACGACGCGGTGAAAGCAGCGCAGGCGATGGAGGCAGCAGCAAAGGACGCCAGCGAGATTGCGGGTGCGGCCGGCTCACCGTCGGCGGAAGCGGCGGTGAACAAGATGGCGACACGGAGCGGTGCCTGCAGCCGCTGCGGTGCTGCCCACTCCCCTCACAGTGCCAGTTCGTCCAAGCACAGTGCTTCACGTGCGGGAGAACTGGGCACCTCGCACGTGTCTGCCGAGGGGGAGGACGAGCGGCGGCCAGCAGCAGGAGCAGCGGCAGCAGCAGCCTGGTTCAAGCCCGGGGTCCAGCCAAGCCCGCGGCCAGGGTGGCCGTCGCAAGAGAACGCGGCGGGGACGAGCGGCGCCAGGACCGGGTCCCTCCTCAACGAGACTCCACGTCGTGGCCGAGGACCCGCAGATTTTCGACGTGTGGCAGACGAATAAGCCTCCATCGTCTGTGCCACCTTACTTGGTGTCTGTCGAAATCTGCGGGCACCCCATCACCATGGAGCTGGACACAGGGGCCAGCGTGTCGGTCATGGCCGGGAAGCTGTTCAAGCGGACCTTCCCTGGCGTGTCCATCGAGGCGTCGGACGTCATGCTGCGCAGCTACACCGGGCAGCTTTCCCAGGTCCAGGGTCGGGCCCAAGTCAGCGTTCGCCTTGGCGACAGGGAGGCAATCCTTCCCCTTTACCTAACCAAGGGGTCGTCGCCGACGCTGCTGGGCCGGAACTGGATTCACTCGCTGGGTGTTCGGCTGCCGGAGTACCAGGAAGCTGCGCTGCACGTGGTGAAAGACGTCCCGAGCCTCCTGACCGACTTCCAGTCCCTGTTCCAGCCGGGGGTGGGCACCTTCGCCGGCACGACGGTCGGCATCCACGTACCCGAGGAGCCCGGCCTCGTTTCTTCAAGCCGCGTCCGCTGCCGTTCGCCCTCAAGGACGGGGTCACCCAGGAGCTGCAACGGCTGCAGCGAGAGGGTATCCTGGTGCCCGTCAAGACCTCCGAGTGGGCCGCACCGATCGTTCCAGTCCTCAAGCGAGACGGCCGCGTCAGGATCTGCGGGGACTTCAAGGTCACCATCAACCCCGTCGCTACCGTCGAGAAGTACCCGCTGCCTAGGATCGAAGATCTCTGGTCGGCTCTGTCCGGGGGACAGAAGTTCTCAAGCTCGACCTTCGAGACGCCTACCAGCAGCTGGTGCTCCAGGATGCCGCCCGGAAGTATGTCACCATCTCGACTACCATGGGACTCTTCCAGTACACGCGCCTACCGTTCGGCGTGGCCTCAGCCCCAGCCATCTTCCAGAGGGAGATGGACAACCTCTTCAGGGGCATGAGGCACGTGGCGGTGTACTTGGACGACATCCTGGTGACCGGTATCGACGACGGGGACCACCTGCAGAACCTGCGCAAGGTCCTGACACGACTGCAGGACGCCGGTCTCAAGCTGAGGCTGGACAAGTGCGTGTTCCTGACCCCCAGCGTGGAGTACCTGGGACACATCATCTCCCAGGCTGGCCTGGCCCCGGCTCCCCGCAAGATTGAGGCCGTGCTCAAGGCGCCGAAGCCCAAGAGCAAGAAGGAGCTTCAGAGCTACCTCGGCCTCATCAACTTCTACAGGAGGTTCCTGCCCAACCTATCGACGCATCTAGAGCCGCTGCATCGTCTGCTTCGCGATGGTCAGCAGTGGGCCTGGAAGAAGGAGCAGGACTTGGCCTTCCAGCGCAGCAAGGAGCTGGTCATCAAGGCTCCAGTGCTGGTGCACTTCGATCCGGCCAAGCCTGTAGTCCTCACCGTGGATGCGTCGCCGTACGGGGTAGGAGCCGTCCTGTCGCACCGGGGTCAGGATGGTCAGGAACACCCTGTGGCGTTTGCTTCTCGTCGACTTCATGCGGCGGAGCAACGCTACAGCCAGCTCGACAGGGAAGGCCTGGCGCTCATGTTCGGGGTCGGGCGCTTCCACCAGTACCTGTGGGGCCGGCAATTCGAGGCGGTCACGGACCACAAGCCGCTGCTGGGGCTGCTGGGACCTGACAAGGCGGTTCCAGTGCAAGCCTCGCCTCGTGTGGTTCGCTGGGCCTTGACGCTAGCTGCCTACCGCTACAAGCTGGTCTACCGCCCTGGGAAGGACCTGGGACCTGCAGACGCCCTGAGCCGCCTGCCCCTGCCGGAGGTGCCTGCTGCCGTTCCAGAGCCAGCTGATGTGTTCCTGCTGGAGCGGGCCTACCCGGGGGTGCTCACCAGGACTGCGGTGGCGCAGGCGACCAGCCGGGACCCGGTCCTGTCTCAGGTGGTCAAGGCGGTATCCCGAGGGGAGGAGCTGCGTCACCAGGCCTACAGCCACAAGACCACCGAGCTGAGCTTGGAGCAGGGCTGCCTGCTGTGGGGTTCCAGGGTGGTGATTCCACAAAGTCTCCGGGCCAAGGTCCTGGAGTTGCTGCACGCGGGGCATCCTGGCGTGGAGAAGACCAAGATGGTGGCACGGTCGCACGTGTGGTGGCCTGGCCTGGACCAGGACATCGCTGCACCAGGTGCAAGGCTGCCAGGTCTGCCAGGAGAACCAGCGAGCCTCGCGTCACGTGGAGATCACCCCCTGGCCGTTCCCACAGAGGCCCTGGTCCCGCTTGCACGTGGACTATGCGGGACCCTTCAAGGGCCACTACTTCCTGGTGGTAGTGGACGCCTTCTCGAAGTGGGTGGAGGCACTGCCAGTCACCACTCCGTCGGCGAGCGCGACCATTGCGGCGCTGCGGCAAGTCTTCGCGGCGCAGGGATTGCCGGACATTATCGTGTCCGACAATGGTCCCGCTTTCGCCAGCGCCGAGTACCTGGAGTGGCTGCAGAAGAACGGGATCCGCCGGATGCTGGTTCCGCCGTACCACCCCGCTTCCAATGGTGCTGCCGAGCGGGTGGTACAGACCATCAAGGACAAGCTGAAGAAGAGCCAGCCCGGGGATTTCCGGACGCAAGTGGCCCGGGTACTCTTCCAGTACCGGACCACACCCCACGACGTCACTGGCCGTGCCCCCTGCGAGCTTCTGCTGGGCCGGATGGTCAAGACACCCCTGGACGTCTTGCATCCAGACCTCCGGTCCACTGCGCTCCTGAAGCAGCTGAAGCAGAAGCTGGCTGCTGACCGAGGGTGCCGTCCCGGGCCTTTGCCGGAGCCGGGAGCGTCGGTCTACGCCAGGAACTTCCGTCCTGGCCCACCCTGGTCTGCCGGACATGTGGTATCGCCAGCGAGCGCCTCGTCGCTGCTCGTCCGCATGCCCGACGGGACCACCTGGCACCGGCACGCCGACCATGTCAGGCCTCGCCTCGGGACCGGGCTTGTACCCTCGGCCGTCACTTCGGGAGAGCAGCCAGCAGGGGGACCAACGTCAGCACCGGCCTTGGCCAGTGGACCACCACCCACCTCGGAGGCGACAAGCGTCGCCAGTCCTGTGGCACCAGTTGGACCGGTGCCACTCACCAATCCGGTCCCTGCGGCTCCACCGGGTGGAGCGCGACCGGTCACAGGCAGCGCCCGGCGTTGCCACACCCGGCCCGTCGACACCAGCGACCAGGCGGAGTACGCGGCAGCGAAGGCCGCCTGACCGCTACTCGCCGGGGTAGCCATCGTCGTCGACCGGCCAGGACTTGGCACGACCAGACGCCGAGTTGGTGTCGGCCGTGTGCGTTGTTTATGTATTTTGTTTTTAGAAAAACAAACTGGGGGGAGGGATGTCACCAGTTGGTAGCGCCCCCTCCAGTCCACCCGCCGATGGCCGCCAGCCTCGGCGGGCAACATTGATCACGGCACCAATAAACGCCGGGGAGCTCGCGCTGCCCGGTCAGTCATCGTCCACCCTCAACCAGGCTGCAAGTCGTCTCTCTCTCGGCGGGTGCTTCGGCCCCCCTTCGTCCACGTTCTAGAAAGTTCGTGACACGTCCACTGTGCATTGTTGCGGCCGATTATGCTTCGGCGGCAGCGGATTAGCTGTAAGTGTGAACCATGCCTAAGAGCTGCGCTCTAAAAACACTTATAGCCCAAAAATACTTTCTAGCCTTTGCAGCGCTGACGTGCTCTGTGAGCGTCACTACCCCAAAATCCCGAACGAACGACCGCCCATCTAGTTAATATTGGGTTAATATATGTTGCAAAAAAAGATAAAAAAACACGGAAGATTGGATTTGCGATCAAATGTATGCTATATCCGACAGGGGGCCGCTGGCGTCCACCGAGACCGAGCTAAATACGATAACAGCGCCACCCTTTAGCGACGAGTTGAAACATGAAAGTTGCTTTACATAGCTACTGCGATATGGCCCTGCGAGATGGCACCACCGGCCCTTGCCCAACTCTACGTGCAGCCGTGCAGTTCCCAGAGTGGACGCTGCAGGAGAAGTGGCGGCATTGAGATCGCCATTAGCTCGGTTCTCGAGTGCGGATCGGAGCCACTTTTTTAGAGCAGGCTCTAAGGCAGTTTCCCAACTGGGTGGTTCTAGTAACGTTGCCTGAAACTAAGAACTGTAATGAGTGTGTCCACGTCACTTCCTGTTTACTTCCGCCAACGATCTCCAATAAAAATAAAACGAACAAAACATTTGTTGGCCCTCGTGTGCGAAGGAACACAAAAATTGGGTGGCAGGTAGCGCCAGCCATCCGATAGGGGCGGAAGCATACGGCCTGCGCGCCTTTCTCCGTTGATGCCACTCGCGACTAGATGGCGCCAGCTGCTGCCCGATGCGTGTGTGCCCATTCGCGCACGCACCATCATTCTAAAGCGCGAAACACATGTACGACGAAACCGTCCGATCCGACGTCCGATCAGGCAATACGACGGTCGAAGGCGAGGGTTTTCAACGCTCTCCGGTGCTACGAAAACCCTCGCCCCCTAAGGTCATTCCGGCAGTCCGCACGTCGGATCGGACGGTTTCGTCGTACATGTGTTTCGCGCTTTACTGCTGTTGGCGTTCGCCGGTCAGTGTGCAGGCTAGTGATGCTAGTGAAAACAGTCACACAAACAGAACAGTCAAACAGTTCCTATGGACAGTCAAACAGTCCATTAGGAAATCGTAATTGTTGGAAGACACAAATAATTATTTTGTGTGGGTTGATGAAATTACTAGTAAAAACGTTATAAAACTAAAAACAAATACACAAAAACAGCACAGTGAAATGGGAGTTTGCCGTCCCGCGTTATTGGTTTTATATTGTATGAGTTCGTAGCGGGTGGCAGCATGTTTTCCGCTGGCTGTGACGGGTCGTTCCTGCGAGAGTTTAGGGTTAGATAATTAGAGTTGAAAGTAAATTTCTTAAAGAGCCAAAACAGGTCTGACATGAATCAAAGAAAAGCTACAAGAAGGAATAAATACTTGCGAAAGGCGCTCTTGCTGCACAAGGATTTATAGAGTCGAGCTCACTTTCTAAAGCGGTTCTTGCAATTAACGTTAAATAGAGACAAAGAGGAAATCAATCATGGCCAGTTTTCAACAGAGATCATACGCTGAAAGTGTATCCACGGAATAGAATCAAACGCCAGCTTTGGACAGCTAGGTCCTACAAATGACACCCATTTTGATATCTTGAATTCCAGAACTGAAGATTTGATGTCTTTGAAAGGCATGTTTTTTTTTCAGATGTCCGATGCATATTCTCAGTTTTGGAGACTCACGTGCCACATTAACTATGGGCACTGAGAAAAGTATGGACAATGGTAATTTCACCAATGTTCTAAAGTTATTCGAGCAAATATCGATGAACGAAATCAAACATACAGTAACGGCATTCTGACGAGACATGGAATCCTGGGCTGTCTCCAAAGGCCTCCTTTTCTTCTGTTGCTGCTCTGCTAGGGCTCGGTAAGGCTCTCGGATGAAAATCTTACGACATATCACCTGCAACACTTTATCTTTCCAGGAATTATATATGAGTAATTTTGATTCATCAAGGGTCTTTATTTTTGGCCAACATCTCGAGAGCTGTCCATAAAAATACAGGCGGCATATCCGTTCGGCAGGCATATCTTTTGTGGATGCCAAATTGGCATGTGTCAGTCACATCTAAGCGCTGTAATATGATTGTTGCCTTCCCGTAATACGACCAAAATTCAATGGATTTTCTTATAAACTGTTTACAATGGCAAGCAAAAACAAAGTTGAATGCTAACAAAACATTAGAAAACGACCGGATGTAACCATAACACGCCATATCAGTCTGGCAAAAAATATATGCACTTGAACTAGCCCCATAACCCATGTTAATGTGGAATAAACAAGTGGCAGTGACTGTTTCAATATGCAAGGGGAAAGATCTAAGCTGTCGCAGCTATGCGGAATTTCACTCGAAAGAGCTATTTAAAAAACCCTGCATGAAAAACCACAAACTCATCGCACGTCTATGAAACATCTCACAACCATTTGTGTTTTATCTCTGGAAAAATAGACTGCCTAATGTAATATTAAACTTACCTATAGAAGGCTGCCTCTTTCAGTCATATTCATTTGAATACAAGGACCGGTCCGAGATATGAATGAACATAATTAAAATTGCACACAAACAGAAAGGAACAGTGAAGAGGGAAGAGAGAAGAGACAAGCGGAAACTAACAACTCGATGTATCGAAGAAGAAAGAAGAACAGCCCGCGGTGTCAGCTCGAGCCGAGGCCACACTTGCACGGGGGCACCCGAGCACGCGGAGGACACACACCATCAACCACACTCAAACGATGGTAGAAAGGCCATTTCCTTGTCAGTTAAAGCCACAGACAGAAGGATGGCTGACACAACGCTCGCCTAGGCGGAGTATAGTAAAAGCTTCAAAAATTTCCCTAGTATGTTTTTCGTAGTACCTGCCAATTATCGAGGTTTTTTGTAAAGAAGGTGTACACTTACACGCTTCACAATGCAAAGGTAGGTGACCCCCACCGTGGAATTTAGAGAAAGATTGTGCTCCCTTAACTGGTCATCAATACACCGTCCTGTCTGTCCTATGTAGGATCTACCACAGGAAAGGGGAATGCTATAAACCACTCTCGTTGAACAGGGCACGTAAGGACGGACGTGTTTTGTGCGGCACCTGTGTTTTTTAATATTTTCGACGTTTGCTCGAACTTTAGAACAAATTTGACCCATTTTTTGGGAGGCTGACATCACTAGGGGGACTCCGTACCTATTGCCTACCTGTTTGAGATTGTGTGAAATTCTGTGTATATACGGAACCACCACCACTCTTTTTTTGTCGACATTACCTGCAGCTTTTTCACATCCTTTTACTTTTAGTGGGCAGCTCTTAGGCGCCCGTTTCCGGCTTGAGGCGGCGTCGCCGTCGCCGTCGCCGTCGGCGCAGCCGCGCGGTGCATGATGGGTAAATTTCCCCGCTAAATTTAGCGGAAAACTTTCCCCGCTAAATTTAGCGGAAAAATTTTCCCGCTAAATCTAGCGGAAAATTTTCCCCGCTAAATCTAGCAAAAAGTTCCCCGCTAAATTTAGTGGAAAATTTCCCCGCTAAATTTAGCGGAAAATTTCCCCGCTAAATCTAGCGAAAAATTTTCCCCGCTAAATCTAGCGGAAAACACGTGACCCCCAAGCCATTGCCCCCCTTCCCCGAGGTCACGTGACCTCGGGGAAGAGAGGCGGAAGCCATTGCCCCCCCCCTTCCCCTCCTCCTCAAGCGCTGCGCTCAAATTCGGCGTTACAGGGAGTTGTAAACGGCTTTCATTTTTTATCAGAGTTCCTACCACCTCAGTTAGCACCTGCGTTGGGAACCCCGACGCTGTAAGCCTCTCAATTTGAGCATTAAAACTGCTTTTGATGGTGTGGAGGCATGACTTCTTTAAGGCTGAAGTAATGCAGGAAAGAGCTATGCCTCCTTTTACGACTTTAGAGTGCGAGGACGTATAGCGTAGTAAACCTTTTTGAACGGGGTGAAAATGACCAGCACAGGTGGTTTGTTTGCAAAGATAGGAAAGGTCTAGAAATTGCAACACACCTTCCTTAGGAGTTTCACAGGTAAAGATAAGCCCTGAACCGCACTTGTGGAATATGGCCATGATGCTACTAATTACATCATTGTCCAATGTCTTTGGTACATCAGAGGAAATCATCTACATACCTAAACACGTGAAGAACTGGCACAGACGCTATGGCCGTCTTAATGGAACAGTCGACCCCGCAAGAAAAATATCACTTAGGACCGGTGCAACGCAAGAGCCTATACAGACTCCCGACATTTGAAAAAAACCCCGTTTTGCCACCCAATGAATGTCGAATTAAGATAGAAATGTAGCAGCTCAAGAAAATTTTCTATGGGTACACCACTTGAGTTCCGGAACGAGAGCTCACCGTGGGACTCGATGCATGACTTAACAGAGGCAAGTAGATGTTCATGGGGAAGTGAGTAAAAAGGTCTTGAACGTCCACGCTGAAAACCCCGTGATTGGACAGTTAATTGGTCCTTAGTACTTCAACGATGGCTTCCGAATCGCAGACTCTAAAGGGATCCGTAATCTTCACACGCGAAAGGTGCTTTGAAGATAGGCTGACATCTGCCGTTGCCACGACCCTCTTTCGGTGACGATTGCTCAGAAAGGGCAGGCTTCCTTGTGTGTTTTGGCACTAAAGAAGACCTCAGGATGTAGCCCATCAGCTTTTTTATGTTGCTTGCTAACTGGTTCAACGTGAAACGTTGACAAAGGGAGAGTGCCTGACTCTTGGCCTTCTTCAGGACTATCTGCACTGGCCGAAAATTCTTCTGAACCGCTTCGCATGCTTTTTCATTATACATGCCTTCGGGCAGTAAAACAAATGAGCCTTCTTTGTCCGCTTCCAAGAAACGCTGCTGGTTGTCAACCAAAAAGTTAACAACATGTCTAAGATCTTGGGCATGAACTCCCCTTGAGCCAGAAAGAGCGTCAACACATTCGGAAACACATCTTGATCTAACCTCTTCACTGGTTCGGTACGCAACCTTCCTTGCCAACGTAAAAGCTCCGGAGGTCGCAGGTTCGGTTGAAGGCAAAACTTGGGACCCAGACCCAAGGTTGTTTTTAGGTTCTGGGGTTCTGGGCAGCGGTTCATAAGAATTTTCGGCCAGTGCAGATAGTCCTGAAGAAGGCCAAGAGCCAGGCACACTCCCTTTGTCAACGTTTCACGTTGAACCAGTTAGCAAGCAACATCAAAAAGCTGATGGGCTACACCTTGAGGTCCTCTTTAGTGCCGAAACACACAAGGAAGCCTGCCCTTTCCGAGCAATCGTCACCGAAAGATGGTCGTGGCAACGGCAGATGTCGGCCTATCTTCAAAAGCACCTTTCGGTTGTGAAGATTACGGATCCCTTTAGAGTCTGCAATTGGGAAGCCATCGTTGAAGTACTAAGGACCAATGAACTGTCCAATCACGGGGTTTTCATCGTGGACGTTCAAGATCTTTTTTTACTCGCTTCCCCATGAACATTTACTTGCCTCTGTTAAGTCATGCATCTAGTCCCACGGTGAGCTATAGTTCCGGAACTCAAGTGGTGTACCCATAGAAAGTTTTTTTGAGCTGCTACATTTCTATCTTAATTCGACATTCATTGGGTGGCAAAACGTTTTTTTATGCAAAAGTCGGGAGTCTGTATAGGCTCTTACGTTGCGTCGGTCCTAAGTGATATTCTTCTTGCGGGGTCGACCGTGCCATTAAGAGGGCCATAGCGTCTATGCCAGTTCTTCACGTGTTTAGGTATGTAGATGATTTCCTCCTGGTGTACCAAAAGACATTGAAAAATAATGTAATTAGTAGCATCATGGACATATTCCACAAGTGCGGTTCAGGGCTTATTTTTACCTGTGAAACTCTAAGGAAGGTGTGTTGTATTTCCTAGACCTTTCCTATCTTTGCAAACAAACCACCTGAGCTGGTCATTTTCTACCCTGTTCTAAAAAGGTTTACTACACTATACGTCCTCGCACTCTAAAGTCGTAAAAAGGGCATAGCTCTTCCTGCCTTACTTCAGCCTTAAAGAAGTCATGCCTCCACACCATAAGAAGCAGTTTTAATGCTCAAATTGAGAGGCTTACAGCGTCTGGGTTCCCAGCGGAGGTGCTAACTGAGGTGGTAGGAACTCTGATAAAAAAAGTAAAAGGATGTGAAAAAGCTGCACGTAATGTCGACATAAAAAGAGTGGTGGTGGTTCCGTATATACACAGAATTTCTCACAATCTCAAACAGGTAGCCAATAGGTACGGAGTCCCCTTAATGATGTCAGCCCCCCAAAAATAGGTCAAATTTGTTCTAAAGTTCGAGCAAAAGTCGCAAAATATTACAAAACACAGGTGCCGCACAAAACACGTTTGCCCTTACGTGCCCTGTTCAACCAGTGTGATTTATAGCATTCCCCTTTCCTGTGGTAGATCCTACGTAGGACAGACAGGACGGTGTATTAATGACCGGTTAAGGGAGCACAATCTTTCTCTAAATTCCACGGTGGGGGGTCACCTACCTCTGCATTGTCAAGCGTGTAAGTGTACACCTTCTTTACAAAAAACCTCGATAATTGGCAGATTCCACGAAAAACATACTAGGGAAATTTTGAGCTTTTACTATACTCCGCCTAGGCGAGCGTTGTGTCAGCCATCCTTCTGTGGCTTTAACTGACAAGGAAATGACCTTTCTACAATCGTTTGAGTGTGGTTGATGGTGTGTGTCCTCCGCGTGCTCGGTGCCCCCGTGCGAGTGTGGCCTCGGCTCGAGCTGATACCGCGGGCTGTTCTTTTTTCTTCTTCAATACATCGAGTTGTGAGTTTGCGCTTGTCTCTTCTCTCTTCCCTCTTCACTGTTCCTTTCTGTTTGTGCGCAATTTTAACCATGTTCAATCATTACCAACTCGCCCAACTAACGACATTACTACCGAGATATGAAATCATGGGCTATATCGAGAGGTTCTTTTTTATACTGGCTCCTTTGCAGAAGCCTTGGACTTGGTCTGGGCTAAAAAAAACAATCGCAAAAACAATTTACAGTTTTTGTTGTAGCGATTCAGGCTTGGCCAGAAGGTCCCCTCCTATTTTAAGATTGATACATATGTTCTGCTGATTAAAAGCTGGGCGTTGCAGAAGTAGCAAAACCTTCTCAACCATACCAAAATCCAGTTGAAACTGGATTATAAAACAAGAAAATCGTACTGTATTTTTTTGTTGGAAACCTGAAATCCAGTTCGCAGTTGATGGTCTCTAAACTGTATTTAAGGTTTCCAGCAAAACCTCCTGGTAGATTTTTATGTTCTATAATCCAGTTTAAACTGTTTTTTAGGTAGGGAAAGCAACAGTTGTTAAGGCTGCTTGTGCGAGACCATGATGCAACGCTATTTCCAACAAGAAAAGTTCGCCGTAATTAATGTTGGAGACATTTGAACAGTCAGGGACATAAAAAACCATAGGCTAGCTGGCACTGGATTTCTATACAAAATGGTTTTTATTCGGTGTTAGGAAAAGCGTGCGTGAGAAGTCGTCTCGTCGAAGACCAAAAATGGTCCAGCAAAAGGTCATCAAGTAACTAAAAAATAAAAGGAATTTTGGGGTGAAGCTCCTAAATACGTTCTTGATTGCACTTTATGAGCTCTGTTATTGATTGAGCCGTATGCTTGCTACTGTGTTTTACCAACTAAAAATGTAAAAATAATGAATCGCTTAGGTGCAAGCAAAGAAGGAGAATGCCGCCTCACCGCATTGGACGTCAAGTTTAAGAGTTTTCGAAGGGTCACAAATTGAACTGATGTCAGGCTGCAAGAGCTCTATAGCGTCAGTGAAGTGAACAGAAAGCACCGCGGTTAGATGCTAGTTGGCGCGTCTGGTAGCCAAAAAGGCCAACTTTGAGAAGGCCATGCACCGATATTGGACATGTGCAATGCGGACGAGTTCGGCTGGGCACTCGGACGTTCGAGGTCGAGATTGGGTTTAATTTAATTATTGCAGCCGCGGGCCGGCCCAGTGTTGCCGAAAGCTCGCATAAGATGACGCTGCCTGCCCAACCAGGAGAGGTTTCGCAGCGGATCACCGCGGTGTTTTATTGTTTTATATGATGTCGTTGTAGCGCGTAACGTCACCACGTCAAGGCCCTTATGACAGTGGCGTTTCCAGATATTGGTTCTAGGATGGGGAGAATTCCGGATATCAATACTAGGGGTGCGAAACATCCAGCTTCTAGGGCATCGATAATCCAGGCGGAGGGTGAGATTATGTGATGCAAAGTCGCGGCAGACGGCGCCAAGGAGATTATGTCGGCCATCGTCACCGTGTCTACATGGTGTCACATAAACGAAAAAGACCTCAAAGTGACCTTCAATATAGTCCGTGGGGTGTGACTGCAGTGTACATCGTCGAACTCAACTGGCCACTTCCAGTGTACAAGAGTGCTCCCAAATTAACTGATCACTGTAAAAAACAAAAACAAAAAAAACACGTGTGGAGAGGTTTTGGGGCGAGGGTAGGGCGACCGCTCCCTTCGGCCCCCTCCTCAAGGCCGCCGCTGCCCCCTGGTGTCACGTACCGTCATAGTGTTTCGCAACGTCACGGCGTCATGTGACGTGTAGCGTGCGTCATGTGGTGTATGGTGTCATCCGGCCAGTTTTTGGGACATCAGAGTGTCAGTGACGTCACATTGTACCATGACTTCACGATACATTGTGACGTCGCATGAAGTGGTTACGTGTCACTGACATCACGTCTCATGAGACGGTGACATTACGTAATAAAGCTTGGACTTGGGTCTGGGCTAGTTGGTTGTAGTACAAAGCTGAATGTGCTGCGCTGCGACGTTCTTTAGAACTTCGCAGCGCAGCACGTTCAGCTATGTAGTACATTCCGTAAAGCCCTAACGTCACGTGACACCATGACATCACATGTCATGGTGTCGTCACGTGACATGGTGTCATATGACTACATATTGTGACATCACTATGTCACGTGACGTTACGGTGTCATGCGCCGTTGCGTTACACCCTGACATCATGATGTCACATGACATGACACGTAACAGCGTGCCGTTTAGCGGTGAAATATTACTGCTAAATTTAGCGGGAAAAATCTTCTTTGCTAAATTTACCGGGATAATATTGGTGTCCAGTGCGATTGTGTGTAGCATGTGTGCGACAGAGTATGTAGTACTCGACTCGGGAGACACCTGCTGAGTTCTGCTTGTCTCCCAGGGATGTGACACAACACAACGAGAAGACAGCCAAAGTGTTTACTGGACTTCCCGGTTGCCCCTCCTCGAGAGCCGGCAGTCCGGGCCCGCCGACCCTGGTTGTCGCCCGTCGTTCCGAGCTCGCAGTCGGAGTCAGTGTCCAGGCATGCGGATCGTCCTTCCCACACCGGCGCTGCGTAGGCTAGCTGTCCCGAGCCATCATAGCCCGAGTCTTGATGCGTAACCAACCCGGGATCGTCATGGCCCAGGCCGGAATGGCCAGGGCTCGCCGTTCCCACCGGTCCTGCTCCAAAGCTCCCTGGTGGACCACTCCGGGGATCACCTTGGGCCAGACCAGCCAGAGCGGCTCCATTGTTCCTGCCCGGCCCCAGCCTCGCGCAGCACGCTTTGCTCGACGCCAGCTCGTGTCTCTTCGGCCGACCGCCTGTCACGTGCTCTCCGCCCCGACATTTTCCGCCCTCGTCTCCCACAAACTTCACTAAAATAGGACGACGCTTTCCGATCATAAAAGCCCCAATATAATGGGCACGCATCATTTGTTCGCGTGAGATATTAAAGGAAGTCCGTTCTGAAAGTGAACATATCCCCTCCTCTTCCGCTAGGGCCCACGTTTCACCATCGCAATCATCCACACCATGAAATACAATATATTTGCTGCGTGACTGGTATTCCATCTCATCTAATCTACTCCGCACATTATGATTTTCTTTCTAATGTGGTGAACGGATGGGCTGGCACTAGCCAACTTGTGGGGTAATTAATCGATCGAAGACGACTTCAATTCAATCGCTGGTGGACCGCTCCGGGGATCGCCATGGGCCAGACCAGCGAGAACGGCTCCATTGTTCCTGCCCGGAGACCAGAGGCCGTCGCGCTCAAGAACTGCAGGGTTCGAAGAAAAAAGTTGAAGATGTGTGTTGTTTGCGTGCTTACCGGTGTCTGTAACCGTGACTTGCAGCTGTTGTTGGTTGGTCCTTAATTCGTTAGTGGAGCTAACTATACTACTTTTCCCTTCTTCAATCGTCTGTGTACGTGCATTTGTATCTTGCAATTTCCGCATAATTTAATCAAGCTGCTTAAATAGTTCATTATTAGTTTGTCCGGGGTTACTCTTGACCCCCATCACCTACAAGCAGAAATAAAACCACTCTGAACGAATTCACCAAAGCTTCTGGGCATGAAAGCACTATTATACATACGCCATTAGACTTAAAACAATAAAAACCGTCATGACTACTAACCTTGCGGGGTTATAAGGAAAAAGTTAACGATGTGCACCTTTTGCGTGCTTCCATGCCCTCTGACGGTTTACGTTGACGAGGCCAGCCTTCTAGGCCAATGCCATGATGCGGGTATCGATGTGGCTCTTCCGTAATGACCAGTGTTGCCATTGGTGGCTACTTTGCGCCAAATTAGCTACTTTTGAGCACGGTCTGGCGACAAAACTTTTAAGTTGGCTCCTCGGCCTTTTTGGCTACTTTTTGGCTACTTTTAATTTATATTTAGTAAAAAGAATGTTTATACTCGGGGTAAAAAGATCACATAATTTCTGACATTAAGAATACCTTTAAAAGGAAGTTATAAAAAAGACGCGGCCCGTTCTGGTCATCACGATACTTAAAGATTGGTATATTACAAGTCCACAAATATAATTTAAACGCAAGCAACAGCTCCGTAAAAATCAGTGTTTCTTGGCAAACTTAATTGTTTGCTTTTGTTTTCTAACAGGCCCAGAAATGATACGCGGTATCATTTCTAGGCATTACTACGGGCTTTAAAAATGATAAGAAAAAGACTTCACACTTTCTGGCTATCACGTTACTGAATGTTCAGGCAATCACATGGCCACAACGGTAAATAACCAAGCGCAGCCTATTCTTGTAGCCTTCCACATTCAGTGTGGAAGGCATAGGAAAGCACGCCAGCGCAAAAAGAAGCTTCTGCGACGAGTGGCGAAAAGACGGCAAGATTAATGGTAAGCTTCGTTAACTTTCTTTTTGGCATGCCGTGCATAAAAACATCAATGCTGCGTCAATACCACGCTGTTATTCACCCGTATTTTCTTCATCAATACTTCTTGCAGGCTGGGTGCAATCTGCTAACAAGGAAACGGCCGTCAAGTGTAAATTCTGCAAGTGCAAGATTCGTCCGCACGATAGCTTCGGAGAGAAGCTATCGAAACTTCCAACTAAAGATAAAAAAATGTTCGCGAACGCTGCTTTCTTTTCTTAAAGCAAATGGCAGTCCAGATGCAACTACGGCTTCCTAATCCTTCATCCGCACTTCGAAGGCTCAATGCCATAAACCCAGAGACCACAGAGAGTGACAAGAGCAGAGCAGACATATTGAGACTTCCATTTCAATTTTTTGGCTGTTCTTCATTTGAGCTAGAATCAAAAATTAGATACCTGCAGTCAATTTCTAGCCCAGTGAACCGCACAACTTGCCTCAACTTCTGGCACGGAGCGGCTGCTTACAGGAGCGTCTCTGAAGTGTGCCCTTTTCCACAACTCGCAGAAGTTACGCAGAGACTGCTGTCGCTTCCAGTATCGAATGCGGAATTTGAGCGTCTGTTTCCTCAAGTTTTACTAACAATTATGTTAGTGAAACTAACAGAATTGTTAGAACGGCGATTCTGAGACTAAAGTTCGGGCTGGGGCTCCAAGAGAAAACGACCTCCACATGTGACATGCCCATGGAGCTTTTTAAAAAACTTACCCTCAATTACTCTAGATGTGGAAGCACTTATTCGTGTTGATTAAGGCCGTACATAGCCCCAATTTATCACTTCGTACGACAATTTTTTTTAGAAAAAACGGTGGTGACATTTTTGGCACCAAGACCAATAAAATGGCTCCTTTTGGCTACTTTTGACCTGTGTTTTGGCTACTTTCACCAACCGCCCAACGGCAACACTGGTAATGATCGAGGTGAAGCTGGTTGATGACGGAGAAGGTGATTGCCTCGGTTGCCTGGCGCTTTTCTTCATTCCTGGTACTGGAAACGTCGATAAAAAAAGGGACGGCATCCAGGTCGGTTGAATGTTTTGTTTCATGGAGGTTGGCTCCGATGAAGCCAGGCCGGACTCCGAAGGCCGTCGCGCTCAAGAAATGCAGGGTTTGGAGAAAGAAGTTGAAGATGTGCGTCGTTTGCGTGCTTCCATGCCCTCTCAAGTAACCAGTGATTCTGGGTGATATAATAGCGAACGTTTTATTGCATATGTTTCTATAAGGTAAACCCACGTAAATGACCATGAAATTAATTTCTATTTTTTATTGAGAACGTTAGGTATTCTATTATTTCCAATTTTTCCTAGTATCGGTGACAGAGTTGGCTAGCGCACACTAAACCCATCTATCCTGAGAAAACAGACGCCATCCAGTGTTGTGGAATTGCTCGAGACACGTGCCGCGCGCCACGTCTGGGAAGAACATGGCGTCTGAACTCTAGCTCAGTGGTGCGCTGTGCCGCCATGATCTTCCCAAGGTCTACACGTTGCATGTGCCTCAAGCATCGACCCACTTTGCGCTACTTTTCAAACATGAATGGGCTTTAGCGCACACCAGCTCGGAGCACGTGAAGCGAAAGCTCGCGCTGCAGAACCAAGGGATTCTAGGTTCAATTTCTATCCCTGCCCCGTTACGATATGGATGAGCATCGTACCGATGTGCGGTCGCGTATCACTACTGCGTGATGCACGTTAAAGACTCCAGGCCAGCGGTTATATTGCACTGGCTAAATTTCTCATCTGCAGCTGAGAGACAAGTCGCTTCTTGAGGCAGATTAAGGTCAGGTTGTATAAAGATACACACACCGTAATTAAAAAAGTCCATCCTCTCAGTGTTCTAAATAGTCCACTATATTGTTCTTTCAAACTCAGCAGAAGCAAAGGGCGGTGTTATGTCGCAAACACTGGGGTGTCTTGCCCAATTTTCAATGTGCCTCATCAGGGGCACGGCTTCCGTGCCTTTTGCTTTCCCTGGGCTGCAGCGTTTTGCCACCTGCCTCCCACCGCACTCCATGGCACATAAAGCAAATATACTTTAGCTCACGATTAGAACAGATACACTTTCAGAATTTTCTGTTAATAATAAAACTTCATAAAACTTAACTTTGTGGAATTACCCTTGCTGGTACCTGTATCTGAGAATGACAGAGCGAACTGGTGCCACAACACGTAGTCATTTAGTAAGGGGTATTGCCCGTGCCGCGACTCAAAAGCCCTCGGGCGTACGCCTAGACGCCTTTTATCAGCGGCGGAGCGTCACTCGCGTGGCCATTTGAACTTTGCCCCCTCGCAGTGTAAATGACCACGGACGATTTAGCATGCGGGCAACCTGGTCAAACGCTTTGGATCCCCAGGTTGCCCATAGCCTGAACCCTATGCCTTATAGCTTAGCGAATTTCGGAATCCCCTAGCAACTCGTTCCAGGCACGTTCAGGGGAACTTTCAATACCATCATGTCTCCTATGCTCCAAGGGCATCTCTCAGCAGACTGCTTTACGGTCAAATATTGACAATGCGTTATTCAGAATGCACGTATCCGTAGCTCTTATATGAATATTTTCATTTGTTTTAACGATCTGGAAATTTATACATTATGCTATATATATATATATATTATTGGTTCCCATTTTAATTAAGTAATTTATAATTAACCTGTACACAGAGGGACTAAATGATGAAAATATTTACTGAAATATAGATTAAAAATAGAAACCTTAGTCATGAACTTCATTATAGTTACTTTTTGCTTTCATTTTTTGTGCATAAAACAATTCTGTGGCGAATAATTCTTAACTTTGTTTACTTGACTGATAAGTACGCTCGAGTGTTAATTTTTCTACAACTTTTTTGCAGAAATGTAAAAGGTTAGTGAAGCCCAGTCAGGTTAAAACAAATTTACCACCCTCGACTCAAAAAGTCAGAATAAAATTATTAATAATTGTGGAGAGCGATACTGGAATGGGCCGCTGTGATTTCATGCATGGGGTAAGTGTAGCATTCATGAGCCGGACATCCAACGTGAGATCACTAAGGATGTTTTGATTTATCGCCTTGAAAATGCACTCACTATTTGATGATTTTTTTTTTGTTTAAGACCGCGAGATATATTTTATCTTAATTCGTGCGTGTTGGAAAAATCCACCAGACCGGGACTGGTGTTATATTACGTTTACATCAGAGAGGAAATTCAAAAACAGTTTCTGGTGTACTGTTGTGTCCGGGCGTGACCTGGTCTGGTGTTTTGATGTTTGATGCCCCTCCTCCTCCATACCCTGTCCCCCTCCCCTCCTCTGATTCTTGTCCTCCCCTCCTTTCCTCCTCCTCCTCATCTCCCCTCCTCCTCATCTCCCCTCCTCCTTCTCCGTACCTTCCCGTACTCCTCCGTACCTTCCCCTGCCCCAACTGCATGCCCTCCCATCCTCCTCCCCCGTGCACTCCCCTCCTCCTCCATAGCCTCCCCTCCTCCCACAGTTTTCCCCTCTAAATCTAGCTAAAAGATTGACGCCACGTGACCTTAACAGCAATTCAATTCCCCGCTAATTTTAGCGGTGAATTCAAGTGATGTTCCGTGGATTTTTCGTGTTTTCGTGTGCGTCAACAAAAACTTCTATGTTACCCGCTAAATTTAGCGGGAAGCTCAACCCCGGAATAAAGAGGACAATACGGTGAGCAGGAGGTGCGGGGCAATTGGCTGGGAAAGTTTCTCCGCCAAATTTATGGACAAATTTCCCCACTAAATTTAGCGGAGAAACTTTCCCCGCTAAATTTAGCGGGTAAAATTTTCCGCTAAATTTAACGCGGAAAGTTTTCCGCTAAGTGTGGCGGGGAAACTTTTCTGCTAAATTTAGCCGGAAATTGGGCCGGGGAAATTTTTCCACTAAATTTAGCGGGGAAATTGACGCCACGTGACTTCAACACCAATTCAGTTTCCCCGCTAAATTTAGCAGGATAATTCGGCGGCAGGTAAAGAGGAGGAGGAAAGGAGAAGGTGGAGGGAAGTGCACCGCCCTCTCCTTGTCTGATTATAATGCAATTAAATGCAAAGATGCAAAGCGAGCTGGACAAGAATTACGAAAATAATCACTGGAGAAGGGGAACAAAAGGGACAAAGGACAAACACAAATCTCAAAACACAGCTAGGTGACTAGTGCGCGATCTGAAAAAACCGCCTCTTCCGGCTCCACTGGAAATGGAGAGGTCCCGGGTTCGATAACCGGACCAGGCGGATTTTTTTGGTCTCGCACTATAGTCACGTAGCTGTGTTGGGAGATTTGTGTTTTTCCTTTGTCCGTCTTGTTCTCCTTCTCCAGGGATTATTTTCGTCTTTTTATCGTCGTTCCAAGCGCTTGCGTGCCTTGTTTCCTTTTCTTCTGCCGGGTGGCGGTCCCGTCACGCGAGTCTGGTCTGCTCCGGCTCCTCGGGGCGGCGATAGTCCTCGACATGACTGTGCGTACCTTTCGTCACGATGATCACCGATTACGACAATAAATGTGTTCGTACCTTTGTTCAAAATTCTGTGTCAGGCCTGTGCCGTGTGCTAAACAGCTTTGCTGGTCATCCACCAAAGGACAAACACAAACCTCCAAAATTTGTGTTTGTCCTTCGTCCACCTTTTCCCCTTCTTCAAGGATTATTATCGTCATTTTTGTCCAGCTCGCTTGCTCCTTTGTATTAAATGCATTATAAAGATATTCATCAAAGTGAATTTTTCTGAGAATAGGGCACAGCTACATTTTAATGGCGAAGGGGGAAACATTCCTACCCAATATTGGGTAGGAATGTTTCTCACTTTCCACAGGTTTACTTCCAATAGTGAGACCCAAGTACACTCGCACGGAGCGCCACTGACCAAGAAGCGTCTGTGTCGCCGCATAATATCGAGGATAAAAGCATACGTTTTCTTTCAGTTTCTCATTCGCAAAACTTGATTGCGAAGTGTGGGGCTCATATTGTTGGCATTGTCAACAATGCAATATCCAGGATTTCGTCATCAAGCTTTGCTATCTTCGCAGTGACCATATTTAAATGCAGCTCATAATCTGAACACAAGCACGACGTGAGCACTCGATTTCAGCTCGTGAAAATCAGTGCCCCGACTTGCATTCGGCTGGTGGCTCGTGCTCAATCGCTGCGATGACGGCAAGGACCGAACCTTAACAATGTGTGGAACTCAGCGCGTGCCTTGTGCTTTGCTAACCCCAACGGGTGGCTACGATAAACATTGGAGGCATACAGACGACTTCAGTTCACGTGGCCACTTGTTCTGGCTGAGAGTTGAGCGATGAATGCTGCTCCTTTTTCCTCATTTATTTCTGCCACCGCCATTACCTGGACAAAAACAACACGTATTAGATGAGTTACGAATTTCAAGGAATAAGTTTCAGCGGCATTTACTGGAAGCAAAAGAATCGTTGCATCGCACCTTTACCAGACGACACATAACAGGATACATAAACAATTCTAAGAAATTCTGTCCGAACTTTTGATCAAAAACGGATCGTCAATCTTAAGCAACTTTAGCTTCTCCTCCAAGAAAAGAGCAATGGTTTTTGGCCATGTTTCATGCTCTGACACAATCACCCTCAGAGGACACTACACTTTGGGGGTCTTGACGCTGAACATAATCCATTAGGAAAGCAGTCTCGTTGCTGTGGGAACGTCGGCATTCGCTTCCCCCTGCCGACAAGAAGGGAGGGTTTGTTGTTCTAACAGAAGCAGAATATGGTAGTAAGGCCCTCGAGGCCATCTCTTCGATTTTTGTCAAGATTTGTCGTTGAAAAAGCTAAAGACGGAGGGGAAAAATCTGTGCAAGAAGTTTAGTCTTGGTCGTTTGGCGCAGAGCATTGAGAACAGAAGCCCTGCATGTGTTAGTGTCTTTCTGGGATTTTTATCGATATACTAGCTTCGTTCGATTTTTCGTAAGTGAAATTGCGAGCTGCGCCAAATGTGGGAGTTCTGCTTAACGAAAATACTCAAATTCCCCAGGGAAGGAGGGTACGCATCACTGTAAATACCACTACTGAAGTTATTGAGCTGAACCTGGCCTTTTGCATACTGAAACTGGTAATTTCAACATTGTTTATTTCTATAATATGAAAACAATATTTTCATTATAGCAGAATATAGCTGAAATATAGTTCTTTTCTATAGCATTAAGTTTTTGTCTGAATGGCTTACATGTGACTCAATTTAATGGTATATTACAAAACCAGCGAGGGTACCAATGGGTCTAATAACACTGCCTAGATTCAGTTAATACGCAGATAAGCTGTGTTTGAAACTTTTTACGTGTGACTCATTTTTGCCCTTTACCTAATTTTTAAATGTGTTTATGCCAGGCACATATGCAGACGAGGTTGGAGAGAGTGTCATAAGAATATGGGGGAGGGGGTGGCAGAAGATATAGCGACGCCAGGAAACACAAATAAATGCCTTGGCGCTTTGCCAACAGCTCATGTCAACGAGTTTCGCCATATCACTGAAAGAAGAAGTTCGAAAAATACTAATCCTCAACGGCCATCTCCTATGCCTTTTCTGGCATGTGGATGCCTTTTGTGGCGGCCCTCCAGACAAGTGTATTTCTTCCTCGACGGTTGTCTTAATAAACCTTGACTTTGACTTTAACTATGAAGAAGAGCCGAGTGGGCCGCGAAAGGTAGGGTCCCTATTTTTAGTATTTGGTTGGTTGTCATCCGTTATATATTGTTTTCCCAGCAAGAAAGTTAGCTCTCAAATGTCTACTTTTATAGTATCGTTTGTTAGCTTGTTCAAAGAGGATGCATTTTGTTTTCTTTGTGTTAATTTCAGCCTATTCATATGTAGCCGCTCTGATATATTTTATACATAACAGTTAACTGTTCTTTCAATATAATGTTTTGTCGAACCAGTAAATAAGATGTTCGAATTGTCACCGAGTATAATTACTTCCTGCGGGCCGGATATCGGTGTGAAATCATCAATATACATTAGAAATAATAAGGGAACTAGTATGGATCCCTGGGGAACGCTATGCTGCATATTTAATTTGGAGGAGGCTGTTTTATTGACCATGATATATTAAATCGATTAGTCAGGTAACTCTTTACTAATCGTGCTGCTATTCCACAAAAGACGAATTTTTCAAGCTTTTCCATTAATATTTCGTGCTGCACTTTATCAGGAGCCCTCTTTAACTCCAGTAAAATGCCCAGAGTATACAGTTTATTTTCAATGTTTGAACTTATTTTGTTTTTGATGTCAAGAAGAGCTTGCTCCGTAGAATTCCTGCTCCTGAAATTCACATTGGGAATATATTTTGACTTTGTATTTAGTGAATTAAAACAGCCAGCCTAATATTTATAGCAGATCCCAATGTTCTTGAAAATATAAGAAGAATGAAAATTAGCTTCTAATTACTCGTATTTTTTCCGTCCCCTCCTTTATAAACAGGTATAGTTCAAGCTACTTTCAGTTTGGCAGGAAATCTTCCACTTGCAATAATTTTATTTACAATGTTAGAGAGCATACTGCACTCCGACTGCGGCACCTTTTTAAAATGTATTTATAGCTAGTGTCATAACTTTCTTTAAGGGAAACTGGGACCAGCATTATCGAGTTAAAAGACTTCATGTAATCACCGTTTGGTCAGTTAAGTCTCTGTTTTAACGAATTCTGGTTTATAATTATGAAGTGCTGATTTATTTTATCTGCGGCTTGTATAACTGTTAAGATCTCATCATCTGATAAAACTCTTTTTAAAGGGCCGCTTTTTCTTTTGTGCTGGATAATTAATTTTCCAACAGCTTTCCGTGAGTCATAGACACCGGGCACGTTTTGTTTAAATGCATGAGACGTATTTTGTTTCTTATTTTTTTTTATAAAATTCTGCGGTGACCCACGGTTTCCTCAAACTCTTCTTTCTAAATATGTTTGTCTGCACAGGAAAGCCCTTATCATATCGCATTTTAAATATTTATATATATAGAAGAGCTATATCCGCGCATTCCTCGGACCACACGGCATTCCAATCTGAATTTTTTACAAGACTGTCAAAACGGGTTAATGTTTCAGAATTTATTGCTCGATAAAAAGAGGCTTCGTTTGTGTTTTTATCTTTCTATATTGAAGTAGAGCCTAAACAAAAGAAAGGCAGATGATCCTCACTCTCCACAGAAAAAAGAGCCAGCGCAGTATCATTTGCTTCGAAATATGCAAGTCAGATGTCAAGCGCGAACGCTGGTTCAGCGGTTATTTTAGTAGGTAGTGTAAATCAAGTTGTAACACGCATATTGATTTATAAGGTTGTTGAACTCCACAGTGTTCCCATCTTTTGATATAGTGTTTATGTTAATGTCCCACAGTATCATACACTTAACCTTTTTTGAACCTAGAAAAGAGAGTAGTTCTTCCAGAACTTAAATAAATGCTAAGGTACTGCCCGATGGCGGTGGGTAAACTACAGCAATACCCATATTTTGCTGTTTTCTTGCCATGCATTTTTCATTTCACCCAACTTTGTTGAAGTCGTCAATAACTTCATACGATATATTTTGCTTTTTTATAAATTTCCATTCCTTCCCTTTTTTATTACCTCTCATCAGTTTATTCATACCTATAATTTCTTGTGTGTGGAATGACGTCATCCCTTGTCAACAATGTTGTTGTGAAGAAGAGTACATGAAATTTCAGGCAGAAAGAACAGAAAAAACATATTTAAATTAATCTTCCCTATTTTTTATGCTACTAGAGCTTATGTGTATAACTGAAAGATATTATTTTTTCTGAGAAGTTGAATTCCTCGTTGAAGGTGAAACGATCAACATATTATCATCCATTCAGTGACATAGCTCTAAATGCGTCGAAAGGAGTTCTTCATAAAATAGTTCTTCCTTTTTTATATTTTTGAAATTTCATCAAGGCTGAAGATATTTGTGCTACGGAGTCTCGTTTTTGCGTGCGAAAAAACATTTCCGCCTGTCGTCCACGCATATCGCCATCCCGGTGTACGTTTCTGTGCTATCTCAGCACCAAGCAATTTTTTTTATTTGTCAAGTGCTCATTGATATGCAGAAAACAGGCAGACTCTCCAAAGTCGAGTGACCCGTTAGGCAATCTGTGTTTCTTTATTTTTTTCAGGCACCTTGCCTTGTTCGGTTTGTGAATCGGACGACAATGATGCTTTCATATCTGGTTTGAAAGTTTGGACAAGATGGCAAATGTCAATATCCGAATCGTTAATTAATCAGTTCCTCAATAAGGCTTCCGACTCGCTTCACGATGTCTGTTGGGTCTCCCTGGGCTGGTACTCCCTTGATTTACAGACTATTTAATGTTTGTACTTGTTCTAGATATGCGTTGAGTCTGCGGTTTTCCGCTTCACGTTCATCGTTCCTTCTAGTTAGTTTCTGTATTTCTTTACCTAGTTCTTTGATCTCGTTTGGATAATCTTCATGTCATCACAAATAACAGTGCAGTATTTGACACTTCCCTTCGGTTTCACAAATCTGATGTTATCCCCCTTGGGAACTCTTACAGCATGTTTGCAAGATATTCTTGATCGTCCTTACCCATATCCAACTTCCTAGATACTTTGCAGTAAACAACAACTACGGCGAGTCTGTAAAAAAAAGCAAGACAAAAAAAAACAAGAAACGATTTTTAAACGTGTAATATGGAACGACAATGGTTAGATGTGCGTTGAGACGATGCCGCGCAGCTGCCAAGTGATACAGCGCGCTGCGGATGATGGTCCTTTCATAGCCTAGGTCCCCTGGTAGTGTAGAGGAGGCCTGCCCAATCATGTGCTGCTATCACAGATGACAGTTGGTGCACTTGTAGCAGAGTCACCGAAAGCATGATCCGATCGTATGTAAGGGGGTACAATAATGATTAGATGTGCGTCGAAACGATGCTGCGCTACTGCCTAGTGAAGACCGCGGCCTTTCCTGTCATGCTGTGCCATCTCGCGGCGTGCGTCAGAAATGAGAGCGAATCTTCGGTAGGCGTTTCCGTTCAGATGTCCTTCTCTTCTTCCCTAGAAGACCTATCACACAGTCTGTACTTACCAGTTTTTGTCAGCATGATCCAGCTTAAAATTTCTTCAATTTGATCTTCTTTCGCTGACATATTCATTATTTTTCTGTTGCGTATTCAAAGAAATCCATGGAGCACAGCGCACTTGAGGACAAGCCAGTCTGGCTTCACGGTTTCTATTCGCTATAGTTTTAGGCGTTCAGTCCAGAGGCGATTGCTCCTTGGTCTCATAAACTCGTTTTGTTACGCCATTTGGTGCTGCTGCAACAGTAATGACTGCATCATAAGTGCTACGGTGGACGATGGTGTGTCAGGGGTGTCTCAGTTGACGATGACCGGGACTGAGCACCAACTCTTCAAATGTCAAAAGCTGAAGATTCATCTTGGCCGATTGTTTGCTGATCAGTTCCTGGGGCAAGAGCTTGGCTTTCTGATCCATCAACTTAGTGAGCTCAGGAGTGCTGCTGACATGTCTTGGCAGCTGTCGCTAATCCTCATCTTGTCGGTAACTGGTGAAGACTGCTTCGTTGTCCGTCGCCAATGTTGAACGTTGCCTGCGCCAATGTTGATCGCTTCCCATTTTTCACTCAGACTCACTGGTTACTTTAGGACATCCGTTTATCTTTTGCCATTCGGCTCTCTACTTCTGGCCTTCCATTTTGTCGTTCTTGATTCCACTTCATGCATGGGAACTGAGAATTAAGGCTGTGCCACGTGTTTGGTTACTTCTGTTTTATGGCGACGGCTGTGAAGACGAATTTCGCAACCGAACCTCCGGTGTGTTTCACGCATATGACGGCATGGCCGGTGACATCATGTGACGTCATGGTGTCACCTGACATTGTGACGTTATGGTGTTTCTATCATACTGATAATTGTTTCTATTATACTGATAAATGAGTGGAGCTGAGAATGCGCGGTACGTAGTTACTTTATGCGTGCGTTACGATTTGATATTCTTGGTTGTGGGCAGCTTTAGCTGGTTTTGCATGTACAGTCGGCACGGAATGAAACGCGAACAAGGAGCGCATGGTTTTCGACCCACGCTGAGTCACCTAGAGACGCAACACCGAAGGTTTTGATGCACTGAGCAAGAGTCTAACACATCGAAGGAGGAGCCATCTTCTTACAGCTCCCATCTGGTTCAGGTGGTGCAGCATCTAGCGAAAACCATGCACCCACTGTTCGCGTTTCATTCCGTGCCGACTGTACTTGCACATGTCATTTGTGTTTCCCACCTTTATCACAGTGATAACGGACTTTTTAAATATATTCAGGAGTTGAGTGCGTTACGAACATGCTTTAATGAAACGTTTTCATGCGTTTGGCTTGTTTTTGTGGGTGCGTATAGTGCATTGCATGTTTAGTGCTCTTGGATTGCGAGGAACATGTGTGGTAACTGAAATAATCGAGAGGGAGTCAGGATTATCGCACATACTATGTTATTCATTGATCGCTGTCTGAATTGGCATGCAATACGCCCGCTTCGTTATCCCTTGGTACATTACGAAATTATGATCGACCCCGTCATTCGGGAGCCAGCTACGCACGCTGACAGTCGCCTGCGGTCTGCGCGTGCTGTTCTGATTATTACTCGGCGCCGATGGTCAACCTGCGTATTAATTATGATTTGCTAAATATGCTAGAGTAAGTATGCTGGGGTAAATATACTGGGCTAAGTAAGCTCACCTAAGTATGATGGACAAAGTATCGCTAGTCGCGGATAGTTGCATGTTACCGCAGGCAACCCTCGGCAGCACATCAAACTTAGTCCAGCTGCTTACGTTCCTTTTTGCCTTCTCCCTTTGGCGCGGAGCAAATTTGACATCGGTCTCCGGATTATATCGCCAGGGTTTCGATTCCCTGCTATGCCCCTTGGTGAACCTTGATGGTTGCGATTAATTGTGCTTAGTTATGCTTTTCTATAATAAACTATTTTCCAGCAATCAAATAATGCCTTCTATATTCTCCGAATGTGTATGCATTTTTTGTGACGGGCTATGAATGCATTATGTTACCTTGGCCTACATGTAGCAATTCTTGTCACAGTCGAGCATGACACTTTTTGCGTAAAACCAAGCCCATAGACACATTTTGTGTCACAATTAACTTTATTTTTGGCATCACAATAAATTAGGCATCATTCCATTTTAGGGACTAAACATTTCGGCCCCATTAAGATAGTCGAGAATGCTCACTCGCGTCAGCCTCATATCCAACCGCTTGACACGAACGCTACAGCGCATGGGTTTCGGCTTGGAGAAACGGGATCGACCGCTCTGCAAAATTTGGACAATAACATGATAAGTATGATAGTAAGATTTATATATAATTAGTGATATGTTAGGACCCAGGCGTGCTTCCTCCACGCGAGTAATGCGTCCACATCGGCTTTCGAGAAAATAGGTAAAATTGTGCGTCATCTGCTGCACGAGATGGCAACATCGGTATCATCGGTTTCAAGCAGACTTGGACGTAATCCGTTACAAGTAATTGGATTACATGTAATTGCTTACATTTTTTGTAATTTAGTAATTAATGCGTTAGTTATTGATAATGTAATTTGTAATGTAATCCTTTTACTTTTTAATAACGAAAAACTGAAATTACTCTTACAATTATTCCGTCCCGTCAAAGGGAGAGATAAAGTGGAAGAAGGGCGATGCAATGGCCTTCGCGCTTTTAGCAGGGTGACGAAAGACGTAGGTTCGCTGCCGAAGAGAGTGCGGGCGAAGGAAAGGAAAGGAATTCACGGCAAGCACGAGAGCCCAGCCAGAGCCCGATTCTGGACTCGTTCGTACGGTCAACCAAGCTGGGGGATTCGACTGTCTATATGGAGGCAACAGGCTTCGACATCTTGGAAAATGAACAAACTGCGTCGAGCGCAAAAAAAAAAAAGAGAACGCTTGTGGCCTATAAAACCGTCGCGTGTAATTTGTGCGGAGTAGGACCATGGACATCGTTACATTGGTGCATATGTCCCTTCCTTCCATGCCACGCTCCTCCTTCCCTCTCCAATCTCCTGCACTTTATCTCAATACAAACAAATCAGCGCTTCTTGGGGTATTTTTGTTGTTGGTGTCGCACAAAACCGTCCCTGGCTTGTCAATGGTTCTGCCTACAAACGGCCACCCCGCAATCAGAAACAAAACTCTAATGAAACGACGCCCTCGCTCATTGTTGACATAGCCGTGAAAACTAAATAATGGCTGGACCAATCAGCTATGTGGTTTCTGCCACTTCACTTCGCGCTACCCTATTAAAAAAAGTCCGCCAAAATCTTCCAGTGACATCCGGTGAACTTCCAGTGACATCCGGTGTACTTCCAGTTGCATCCGCTGAACTTTTTGTGACATTTGGTGAGCTTTCAGCGACATTAGGTGAAAACTAGTCGAGTTTCACCCGTTTTCATCCGAAACCAGTGTAGTTTACCAGTCTTTGCGGGAAGATTTGCCGGTAGCTAATCTCTATTACCAGATTTCGCTGGAATTTCACCGGCAGCCACTTTCGTTTGTTAGAGGACCCAAATTTGCTGGAAATTTTAAAGGAAACGAGTGACTCGTTTCCCCGTTTGCTGAACTTCTCTGGA
Source organism: Ixodes ricinus (assembly GCA_037355805.1). Lineage (NCBI taxonomy): Eukaryota > Metazoa > Arthropoda > Arachnida > Ixodida > Ixodidae > Ixodes > Ixodes ricinus. The sequence goes on from JAZHYW010017233.1 coordinate 115,794, forward strand.
AGCCGACGCGAGGGGAAGGGAAAGCCGAGACGAGCCGGGAACTGGGTGTGTAATTCTGGTGCCTAGAACGCACCAAGGATGAGTCCCCACGCGCCCTCTTTCCCTCGCATTGGGTTCGTGGGAAAAATATGAAGGGGCTTTTTGATGTCTATTTTAAAGAAAACAGGTTTCTTTGTCTGTCAACGATCAACGGCCACGAACGGACGCTCAATGTCGGCTTCCCATTCTATGTTTGCGACCTGTATCTTCCAGAGCAGCTGGGTATCGGATAAAAGAAAATCTTGCAGTGACCTGTTTTTTGTGCCTCTTCGTCCGCCCGGCTTCAGAAGCATCCAGCGAACCAAAAGACGCCGGAGACGCCATGACGGCATCAAGGACGAGACCGTGACTGTGCCCATGATTTCTAAACAGCGGCGGATGTTCGTTCTGCGTGTTCGTGGTTTTTGCTAAGCGTGTTACCGACAGTGTGGATGTGCCCGCGTGGTGCACCCGCGGTGACGGCATCAGGGACGGTACCGAGAGTGCGCCCATGATTTCTCAACGGTGGCGCATGTTGGCGGCACGTTTGTGGTTTTCGTTAAACGTGCTGCTGACAGTGTGTGTGTTTCCGTGTGGTGCACCTGCTCGGTTTTATTAGTTGAACTACCGTACATCTAGAAATTTACCCAGTGGCATTGTGAGTACCTTGAAATATATTTTTTTGCGACAAAGAACTCGGTCGTTTCTATTTGGTTGATTGCTTTTGTCTACAGCTGTGCAGATTGTTTCACTGCTATTGACCATGTGAAATAAAGACATGGAACTTTCAGGCCTATGTGGACTGGCCGTTTCAATTGTTACCGAATTGTCCAGCATCTGGTAAACCCACGGTTCGCAGGCTTCTTCATAAATGTCTTCCGTTGACGTCCGAAAAAAAAATTATAAAAAATGTTGTATGTTTTGAGCTTGGGGAATTGCGGCAAATCCAGTGACTTCCGGTAATTCCTGGTGAATCCAGGCAAATGCGGTGACTTTCGGTAGTTCCGGCTTTGCCGGAAGTGAAAATAGTCGCATAATCCAGTAAACTAGATGTTTACTGGATATGAAATTCCGGAAAACACCCGGTGACTTCTGTAAACTATGCTCTTTACCGGAAGTGAAAAGAGTACCATAATCCAGTAAAATAATTTTTTACTGGAAGTGAAATTTCGGTAAAAAAATATTCTTCAATAGGGTAGCGAGCGGATGCGCAGGGTAGAAACACGAGGGGTGCGATGGCAGCCATTTATTGAATCAGAAATATTTAGCATCAGCCCTGCTGTTAGTTTAACAGTGTTTTGACAGCAGGCAATAATTTGGAAGAAAAGCAGAACCAAAACGACTTGGGACTTCGAAGCTGAACCGATAGTCTTAGAAACAAGAATGCTGGGGTCCTCGTCAGGGAATTGTGCCTGCGGGAACTTATACTCAGTATCACTAGTTGTGTACAGTGCAGGAGAAGGCAATGCGAGGCGAAGAGGGAAAGGGCAAGAACTAAGAAGGCAAGACGGTGGAGGAGGGCACTAGGGGCGAGGGAGAAAGAAAGAGCTCTAGAAATGTTAGAGAGCAGAGGAGGTTTCTCTCTTCCTGCCCAGCCTTCCTAATCACTTATGTTTTGCGGGAAGTAATTGTTAACGGTAATCATTACTCGTATGCTAAGTAATTGTAATAATATTTAAATATTTTTTAGAGTTACGGATGCAAGTGTGGTTTCAAGCAGAAGCGGAAGGCGCGAAGTTCGGTGCTGACTGTATACGAAAGCATTTAGGCTACCGCAATACAAAGCTTATATTATCCGTAGCCCGGTAGATTACTGTCGCTGGTTGTTTGGCAGACACTTTTCCGTGTTAAGTGAACGTTCATTTTTTATTGCTTTATTTACCCTCAAGGCATCTCAAAAGATATTACAACATTGTGAAGTTATTAGTACAAACAAATAAGAGGCTCCTAATTATACAATAATAGCTAAGGTGTTCTTGAAAAGATTGTGATCTTCGATGGCTGCCGTCGGTGCTGAAGGGCGATTCCACTCATCTGATGTGCCTGGGAAAAAGGACTAAAAAGAAAGCGTTAGTTTTGCAGAATGGAATTCCAACCTTAAGAGCATGCTCCAACCTGGATGAGATATACGGGAAGGTAAAGTAATATTGTGGCACTGATTTGGGTAATAAAAGAGCTTGTGAAATAGACATAGTCGATATAACTTACGGCGAGATGCTAGGGTTGTTGGCTAAGGCTAGATTTCATTGAGCTTACGCTGACAGTTCTGTAACAGCTAGACAAGGATAAAGCGAACTGAATAATTTTGAACGATTTTAAGTGAACCTATCAAGCTTTCTTAGTAAGGATTACACACAGATGAAGCATATTCAAGTTTTGAACGGATTATTGTTTTATATAACAAACGGTTTAGCGCCGGACGCGAGAGTAGTGTCCGTATATTAGCCAACGTTATGCATTGGATATTGCATGGAGCCGATGTAAGCATGCGGCAAGGTCTGCTTACCGGTAACGTAACCCGAAGCTTCCGGAGGCGATCGAGTCGAACAAGGCCTCTCCACGTCTCCGTGACGTCATCACACTACGACCGGCCTGGAAGTTCGGCTTCCTTCGTCGTCTGAGCGCTCCGCCGCGGCATCCCCAGATGCGCGCTCGGCTGTTCCGTGCATCGGGAAAACTATTCATCCTGCTGTCGATCTTTTGTGCTGTGTAAATTTGGAAACCCATTCGGCGATTTGTTTTGAACATTAGAGCCGTAGTTCAA